>JAKRRZ010000813.1:0-16017 GCA_022627015.2 Podosphaera aphanis | reverse complement strand
AGTAAATAAAATGACTTGGGGATTTAGGGTATCCGCAGCTACACTCGTTTGTCGCATCCACATGACCGAACCGGAGGTGATAAGAGGAGAAATCGCCATGTCCTGAACGGGCGGCATAAATATGAGCTACCAAGGGCCTTGGGAGAGAGAGCTCTTCCGGGCAGCGTTCGAAGTTGTTGATTTGAAGGTCCCGGTATGATTGAGGGGCATACGAATTCCAGAATTCCTTGAGCGCTGACTCGGTCTTCGTTGTAACCCATAGTTTGGCTGCATCGTAGGAATAAGTTGAAGGCGTGGAGCTAGAGGACAAACCTGACCTGGCAAGGTTGTCCGCATGATCATTGCCGGGTATGCCCGAGTGGCCTGGGATCCAAGCGACCTGCACTTGGCCAGGACGAGTGTGAGGTAGGCGGGGTCTGTTGCCCCACCAATTTGCAATGTACATGTAAGTCCCTGGCCAGACGCTGTTCACTGATCAGGCTTAGCGAAGATACTGAACTATTGCTAATTCTGAATTGCATATCAGTACTGCCGGGAATCAATTTCTCATTGGTCGAACTATTCCTAATATTACTCAATCATGGCGCCTCACAGTTGTACATGTGAATGTAGTTGTCCCCCTCGACACCTGAAAGATAAATAATTGACTAGACTCTCTAGGTCCCAAAGATTCCAGAAAGATCTCACTGAATCAACGATACTAAAATAGTAAGTCTGGAAACAACGGTCCTCAAAAAAACGATGTTCTCTACTCCGAGATACCCGATCTCAATGTGTCCTTCCTCAACGAGCGTCTGTCAGGCTCCAGACTTCTGCTAACCCTTTCCTGTTTCATAGCATATCTCTAATCGGTTCTATGTAGCCTGTTCCAAACCACTCTTTGCCTATCGGTACCTGACCGAGACTCGTATCTGTTTCCTGTCACGCTCCGTTCCATCCCACACTCTGCCTTCCGGTATCAGCTTCGCATCACGCCAAACGCGCTAGTCTTGTTTGGGCATTTAACTCTGAACAGTTGCTGCTTTATAAGTGGTCACGGATCAGCCAGTAAATAACCCCCTCCTCTCCACTAAGGGAATGGCGCCCCAATTCACGTCCCGACATCAAGGTCACTCGTACTCGGGCGAGTCGCGTTGACGATTTCGCATCTCGAGCCGCATTCTGATCCGCGCTCGTCTAGCATTATTATCACTTGGCATGATCTTTTATCCCCCAATCGATGTAACGTTTGAATTCTGCGTTACTTGCATCCTAATAAGATAATATTTATTATCACAATCTGAGTCTTCTAGAAGAGTAGGGCAACCAACTGTAGATGGGTAAAGCGGAGCAAATGACTTGGTCAATTCGTGCTTTCTATTCATAGAAGGGTATATGTTACATGTACTAGCTAGCCAGCCACGACAAGAAATGTGAAGCAAAAATAATAATTGATCGCAAACAAGGCCTAATCATGTACGGCTTGTCCCCCCCCATGCCTGCATTAGTGACTCTGACAATTAATGCAGGCATGGGAGGGGGCAAGCCGTACATGATCAGGCCTTATCGCGGCCTGTTTCGGAATGCGGGCCGCATCGAGCCGCCAGGGCTTACGTCATTATGCTAACAAATACCGAGCCGAGCCGATTCGGATTTGGGTTGAGGTTTGAGAATATCCGGCAATCCAACCTTGTCAGTTCCGACTAGTACATCTAATTAACTGGTGATACGGTGTCCCATAATTTAAGCGAATTATCGTTATAGGATTATTTTTTGGGCTAGTCCCATAAAATATCGTAATTCGCGTACAATAATATAGCTACTCAGACCTGCGAATGGCCGATTCGGAATCACATGCCTATTTTCGGCGACTCAAGGTCACGTGTCTATTTTCTGATTGATGGATCAGGTGTGGCGCAGGTGGCTCGTGCATATTTCAAATCTTGAGCTCCCATACAAAATTTCGGAATTTTAAACGTAAATAACTTCACAACCAGTACCTTTCGGGTAAAATTAGATTCGTAAGATTATTATTTATCTACTTATCTGTCAACTAATGAACATAAATTTGATTCTAGAGTGCGTTGGTTAAATTCACTTGGGTTTAAAACTTGGTGTTTATGGAGCCGAAAATTGTTGATTTTTCAAGCTCCGACACCATACATGTAATTATTCGAGAAGGCACGCTAAAGATGGAGCCCCAATAATTACGAATGAGGTATTTCTGAGCATCATTCCGAAATATCAAAGAATTATCTACATAAGAAAGTTTCCCCCTCGAAGACGACGACGTATTAATCGATCCACCTTTTTTTTATCATTACTCAAGAAATTTTGCTACAGAATCATGTCCGATCTCCCAGCTGATCTTCAAGGCATGTGAACACTATTTCTCTAGTCTGTAGGATAACAACTCATGAAAATTTATGATTCAGGCTCTGTTCATATTGCTGTAATTGGTGGTACTGGCCTTCAAAAGCTTGAAGGATACGTTCCAGTAACAAGTGTGAATCCTATGACTCCTTGGGGCTACCCTTCCGCACCAATCCATATATTGAAGCATGAGAATATTCATATTGCCTTCCTTTCCCGACATGGTGCATATCACCAAATTGCACCACATGAGGTTCCCTCCCGAGCCAATATAGCAGCTTTAAGAAAGATTGGGGTTAGAACGGTGATTGCGTTTAGTGCTGTGGGTAGTCTACAGGAAGATGTACGGCCGAGGGATTTCTTACTCCCTGACCAGATTATCGATCGAACAAAAGGTGAGTACGTCAATTTTATTTTCAGGTTGCGACTGAAAGGATAGCTAGGCATACGACCATTTACTTTCTTCGAAAAGGGTATCGTTGGGCATGTTGGGTTTGCTGACCCATTTGATGCGAAGATTGCAGATGTGGTGACTAAATGTGCCCATGCTCTTGCTGGAGAAGGTGTGCGGATGCACGAGAAGGGTACAGTTGTCTGTATGGGTGAGTTGAACTCTTTATGTAGATGTTCATGCTACTCGTCAGCGTTTGCTAAAAATCTATCCAGAAGGGCCCCAATTCTCAACGCGTGCTGAATCAAATATGTATCGTGCTTGGGGTGGTAGTGTAATCAACATGTCAGCTCTGCCTGAAGCCAAGTTGGCTCGTGAGGCGGAATTGGCATATCAGATGATCTGCATGGCGACTGACTATGATTGCTGGCGCGAGACTGGTGATGTAGACGTATCAATGGTGATGGGACACATGGCTGCAAATGCTGCAAATGCTCGACGGTTAGTGGCAGCTGTGTTGCAGGAACTGAGCAATGAGGCGAATGCCAATCTAGTCAAAGGTACCCATTGGGCAGGAAATACAACAGGGATGATCAAAATGATGACTAATGCGAAGGGCCGAGGAGATCTGGGTAAACAGAACGTTGAATATTTGTTTCCCGGGGTTTGGGAGTAGCGGTAGGTATGTACATTCATTACATTATTTTGGTTTAGAGATTGAGAAATGCGATATGTTAAAATGTTATGTCAGCCCAGCCCCTCCCTCCCTGGGATTGGGCAATTTGGAGCTATCAAAATCGGACCAATCATCGATGTGCCCACTGCTTTGACGGAGAGTCCGACATTTCGTAACATTTCTAATAAAGCTGCCTTGCCCATCTCGATTCAGAGCGTTAGAGTTGCTAATTCTATTTGTCCTTCACCACTTCATTTCCTCGTGAGTTGAAGAATGCCAGCTGTAGAGACGGTGACTATAATTAATAAGTCGGGAAAGATAGTCAGCACAGTCCGTCCCACCACCCATTTGGTGAACCAACCCCAACTAACTATTATCTTGTAAATTTATAGGGCAAACAACTAGTCAACATTTTTAGGGAAGCAAAAGCAGCCTACCAAGAAAAAAGAGATGAGTTGAAAGCGGAACATTATGCTCGTATTCGAGCGCGTAACAAAGAGCGTCTACGCCAGGCTCGTATAGAGAATGGCTCTGTAGCAACCTCTCGGCGATCTCACCATTCAAAACGCTCAGAACGGCATTCGAGGAAGCACGATGATCAAGCATCCACTCGACCACCTCTCACCGCCGAGAACTTATCATATGTTACCGAAAGCACCGAAATCTCTTCTTCAACTTGTTCTCTTACTGAACGTCGCCACTCGGAATCACATACGGTTCGGGACCTGCCTCCTAGAGAGTCGACCGAGTTACCTCGTCCTTACATACCAAGAAGGCATACCGCTGGTCCAGCTGACTCTTACTTGAGTGGCCTTGCGTCAACCCTTCCGCCACCCTACACCTCTCAGATCGTTCGCTCGGTGTCAAACCCAGACCTGAGTGCTGACTCAGATATCGACATGAATCTGGCTTACGGTAGTCTACCTCCAGATCTCCGAGCGGATGACACAGAAGATCCTGTAAAAGAAGAAGAACTTGAGACAACGCTTGGTAAACTAGATGAGTTGCTTTTGGAAGCTCATTGTCTGCAACACTCAGCCACAGCTATTATCTCGAACCTGCAAGCAAATCCGGAAGCAATGGCCGCAGTTGCTCTTACACTTGCTGAACTATCTACAATCTTATCAAAAATGGGACCGAGTGTCTTGTCAGCTATAAAAGTTGCCAGTCCTGGAGTCTTTGCCCTGCTTGCATCTCCCCAATTTCTAATTGCAGGTGGATTAGCCATGGGCGTTACTGTAGTAATGTTCGGTGGCTTCCAGATAATAAAAAGGATGAATACAAATGCCGAGATAAAACGTGAGGAAACCAGTATGCAAATAGCAATGGCATATGATGATATCGAAATGGGATCAATCAAGTCCTGGAGACGGGGCGTTGCTGACGCAGAAGCCGAGAGCATTGGCACTTCAGTCGACGGAGAATTTATCACGCCTGTAGCTGCAAGGCTGAGGAACGAACTCAACCGCGAGAGAAGAGGAGAAATAGCCTATGACGACTGTATAAGCGTCGATAGCGGTCACAGTCACAAAACAATTAAGCAGTCGGATATTCCAGCTCCTAAAATACAGCTAGCACCTTCTGAGGCTGGAAGTAGACGAAGCCATAGGTCAGTCAGACAAAAGGGGGCGGCACCATCAGAAGCTGGTAGCAGGCGAAGCCACAAGGAGACAGCGCCGTCCGAAGCCGGTAGTCAGCGAAGCCACAAGGAGACAGCGCCGTCCGAAGCCGGTAGTCGGCGAAGCCACAAAGAGGCACCACCGTCAGAAGCTGGTAGTAGGCGAAGCCACAGATCCACAATGCAAAAGGAAAGAGCTGATACCTCAAGCCACAAAGCACCATCGGAAGCCGGTAGCAGACGAAGCCATAGGTCAACTAAATATTATGAGGTTGTGGTTTCCTCAAGTCAAAAAGCACCATCTGAAGCTGGAAGTCGGCGAAGCCACAAGTCGACAAAGCGTAAAGATGAAGACACCCCTTCAGAGGCAGGAAGCCAGCGGAGCCGAAAAAGCACCAAGAGTCGCTCCCATGGTTCAGTTTACGAGGGTGGAAAAGATGACAAAAAGTCAACCCTCTCAGCGTTGTCGACCATATTTGAGCATAGAAAAGAAAAGAGTGTGTTGAGTCTGAGGCCTAAAAGTGTAAATCTGATTGATATTTAGTAGAATGCTCATAATGTAACGCAGCAAATTTACCTTTTGAGCATAACCCCGACATAAAATTTATCTTATTCTAGAGCAGATTTATTCTTTGGAAATTGAACTCGCATCTCGAAGTGTTATCTCCGAGTCACTAGGCTTATTTCTGAAAGAGACTGACTGAATTTTTAATCCATTGAGTTTATAAATGTGTCCTGACGAGATCATATATCTCTCAGTCAGAACGTCAAATTTCTCCAAATTTCTCTTTTTCCACCCATCTCTCATCATGACATTGTTTTGGATGTCGGTGATGAAATTGCTGCTAAGGACAAATTTTCATGGCTGAACATGTCATACTTGCATCTAATTTTGAGGTAGTGATGAACCTGCTCATTGGATTTTTTTTTTTTTTTGAATCATTATTGTGTATGCAGCCTGAAGCTATGACATGTATGATTACGGAAGGTGTGTTTCTCTTATAATGACCCATTTTGACGTTTTGGAACACTCATACTCAGATTTCATTTGCAGATACCACTACGAGGATAACGTCTTGCGACACGTAACCTCTTCGGTGAACACCCACCACAGAGAAAAGCGGGAAAAACCCATGGTTATCTGAATATGCTTTCATCAAGCTATGAGAAAAACACCACCGCGAGAGAGTGTGGTTAACGGGTCTTACTGGATTTGAACCAGCTTTCTCCTGTCTCGAGTGGGGCATGTGTCCAAGCTACCCAGACTCTACTTGGGAGAACGGCCCGGACGGTGTACCACACCACCATCCGACCCCATTGGAACTTGATAAATCCACTAAATAGAAAGGTATTCAGGACTATTTGTCCTCCTTTTTCGATTTTCTTTACTCTCGGGACAGTAAGCATCATAATTAAAACTGGAATTTTGACTCGAAGGAACACTCGTTTTCACAGCCTCTGAAGAGTGCGCACAGTCATAGGAACTACCATAAAGAAGATAAATATTGTAGAAATATGAATTGCGTGCTTGTCAATTTTAAAAGGTGAAAACGTATTCCATCACTCATCGTTTCGAACTACGGAGTAGTTGATAACTTCTCAGGTATCATGCAGTATTTCAATAACATAAAAAATACAAAAAGGTCTACTTATCATAACAATACAGTCAAACCTCGGGAGCTAATGGGCCTGAATTTTAGGAATTAATGGGTTTTGTTTTGTTTTGATTTTTTTCAGGAAGAGGTATAATAAACAATTTTTAGATCTATTGTCATAGCTTATAGGCTCAATACAAAATGATTTTAAAAAGTCAAACTTTGGATAACTTAGTCCCGCATAACTTTAATCCTCACAAAACTTTATTCTTTTTGCTAAACCGACTCGGTTTGGTGCGAATATCTTAAATCTTCACAACTTTACTAAATTTACTCAAAATAAAGTTTTGAGAAGGAGGTTGTTTATAGAACATAGCTTATAAAAGCCATCTATCTAGGGTATTTTGGGTTCTAGATGAGTATCTTATCTCATTTTGGATACGTTTCAGGTGCCTGTAAACTTCCAAATCTTTCTTCTTGGAAATATCGAGAAGAGATATCACTATTCCTAGAGATTTGAGTTTTTCCGTTCTACTAACTTGGGGTGTTTCCTCAGCCAGCTCTTCTTCCTCTTCCTCTGGCAATTGAAGAATTTCAATTATTTGATTATCGTTCAATTCCTCAATCGCTACTTGATCCTCTTCAATTGGATTAAGAAAATTTGCAATTGAAATTGCATTTCGGACTGCTAATCGGTTAAAAGCTTCGTGAAGTCCCAACTCAATGGATTAATCATCAGCTTCTAAAGTGTGCAAAGGATGGTTCAGAATGCTCTCTTCAAACAATCCAGTACTTTTGAAACAGTTGCTAATCGTCTGGGTCGAAATCTCCTTCTAAGCTACTAAGCTTCACTTCATTGCTGTAAGCTGGTCAAATTTATAGAAATTGTCCAGGCATTGGTCAACTTTATCAAGAGCACCTTGGAGATGATAGTTCCTGTAGTGTCTATTGAATGCTGAAATTATTCCTGTATCCATTGGTTGCATCTGGGATGTGGTATTTGGGGGCAAGAACTGAATCTTCACATTCGTAATTTCAAGCCCGTTGCAGATATGAGATGTGTTGGATAATACTGCGCTAAATTGCATAACTTACTCGCAACCTCAGAGACGTGTCGTGATGGTGTTTCAGGTAAGCTCTGTTTTTTATACTGAGCATTATGCGTTTATTCTGGAGCATCTTATGTTTTATTATGCTTTATCTTGTCATGTCTGTTTTGGGTAAACTGTTTGGAGATATTTCTGTTCATGTTAAATGTAAAGTACTACGACTCAGGTGTCTAAGCCTCGAGAACTTGCAGAGTTAAGTAGATGAAGGTTGGAGAACGAAGAGATAAGGAAAAGAAAACAATTAATGAAAATATTCACAAAAATTCATAGCTAAATCCAACAAGATGACGCATTATCAAGAAGCAAGACATGTCTCTGTTCTTTCTGTGGATTTTAATCAGTCAATGTTCCAAACTAATTAATGAAAGATTGAAAATTTACCTTTATTTTCTCAATAAACTTCAAAAGCCATTCTTGAAATAGTTCTCTAGTCATCCAGGCTTTTTTATTACTCCTGTAGTAAAAGCCAAGTTGATTTCCAGACTTGGATTGGAAGCACCTAGTTTTCTTGAAGTGACCTATAATCATAGGCTCCAGCTTGTCTGATCCATCTGCATTGCTAGCCAGACATAAAGTTATTCTAGTCTTATCTTTCTTAAGACTTTCGATTTGTTTCTGAGCAATGGTTTTTTCGGAAGACAGATTATAAAATAGACCTGAAAAGATGTCTGATTATTTTTTAGAATGAGTAGCTAGTTTAAATATATTCATCATTTTCATCCATGTTGTAGATATCCCGAAGTTGATAGTCCTTAATCATATTCTTTAATACAGGAAGGACTTGTCCCATTCCTGCTGTGTCAGCCGATCCGCTTTGTCCGCGAGATCTTACAAATTTAAGTTGGTTCCTTTGCTGGACTTTCTGTAGCCAACCATTGGAAAACTCAGCTGTTCCTCAGATCCATAGCTGCTCCCTGAATTTCTGAGCTTTAACTTTTATTAGATTTCCTGTCACATCCACGTTTCTTGCTTGACACTGCAAGATCCAGAACACCAAGGCTTCCTCCAGTAAAAGATGCTGGGATACTCTAGGCTTTTTAGCGTCAAGATTTAAGGGTGTCATTTCCTCAAACTCTTGCTTTCTCTTCAAGATATTTCCGATGGTAACAATACTGACAGTCAATCCATACTGCTGCGGATCCAAGTCACTAATCCTTTATTCTTAGGCATGGGATCTAGCCTTTTATGTCGGCAGATTTCAAGTCTCTGGTCACTGCTGAGTCTAGATTGGTTCATTGTGAATAAAGATGCTTGTGAAAAGTTGGGGACGATTGTTAAATTGACAGACAAGTATGAGTATAAATTAGATATTGAAATGGTTTGAGGTAAATCCATCGACAAGCACATTTTGTACATCTCTAAATTACCATCATATCAATGTTATCCAGCAAACATCAAGTAATTCCAATACCGGAATGGAACAGAAGAAATAGTTTCGTGATTGGAGAATTAATGAATCCGTCAAATAACCAGAAGACTTGTTGGTATATTTCCAGGTCGCTATAGCGTAGTCAAATCAGCCTGATGTGGCTTTATCCTCTTTATTGATGTCTGGTGTCTAGCGTACATGATGCAGCGAAATATATACATATATTACCAAAAGATTAGTAATCAGATTAATCAAACTAGTTTCCCAACAAGACTCCTGTCCTACATTAAGTTTGGTGGCATGAAAGTTCATCTCCTCCTGATCCTTAGCCACGTTATTAGACTAGCAACCGATATTATCCAATTCAACAACGATGTTTTTAATGTGGTTTGTTTTCATTTGGTTTATTTTCATATAGTTTGATTTCACCTGATTGTCACTATAGTACTCTCTCTCAAGGGTCCCGAATGTAAAAGTCCGTGCGAAGCCCTACGGAGGAGCAGGGATAAGACAGGAGCTAACCCCTGCCGTTTTATTATCTGAATTATGAGAAAATTAATCGCCTATACAGAGGCTCGCTCGGTCACACAGTCACACACACGCTGCCTTAGCGGAACCCTGGGTTTTCGTGTCATGGTAGGAAAGTGGCGAGACGCGATTTATTGGTTGTGATATCTTTCATCACGTGTCATGTGGGAAATCTCAGGCAAGATTTTCTAGAAAAAGGCTTCTGTACACAACATCTTTCCTTATCTTTCCTATACTTTCCTAATCTATCCTCCGCAAAGTATGATGTGAGGCTTTCATCAGCAACAGCTTTTTAAACGGCGTGACTGAAAAAAATATTGTATCTGGAAAATATTTCACAACCATTTTACTGTAGACAGGTTAGCATAAGCTTGTCAGGAGGTTAGTCATTGTCTCCACGATAAAATATTTTCATGTTGCAAATATTTACTGATAACATCACTACGAATCACTCGTCTAATAAGTTATTTGGAAAAAGCAAGAAATTGCTCTGACATTATATAAACCTTGGCACGGTAATTGCTATTGTGCGGCCCATGTCGAAATAAACGAGAAATTTCCTAACTAGGTAGTCAAATCGCACTAGCACAGCACGATTTTATCCTCGAGCTGCAATTATTATAAAATCGCGTGTCCAAATCAAATTTCGAGTTAATAACAGGAGCAGGGGCTATTTACGACCCTAGTCACGGTAGATGTAACATTAATTGGCTGAAATCAAATTGATACTACAAATAAGTGGGATATAAATCCTATCTACCTATACTTTCTTAAATGTATCCGATCTTACACCTATTTACATGGCATTATTACATCAAACAACGTCTAATCTTCGACGACGGTTACCCTTCGTCTACCACACGTACGATATATGTGTCCTGGTTGACGACATTCGCTACAAAGGCGTTGAGCTCCAGTACCAGTAGAAGATGGGTTTCTTGAGCTCATAGATAAAGCTGGCGGTGCTAAATCTACATCTTCGATAATAATGGAAGCCGCTTGCTCCTGACGCGAAGGTTGACGTTGAGTTGAGTTGATGAGGCCGTTTACGACCGAATTTGTTGGGGTAAGGTTTGCTGCCGACCTCATCCTCTTTGATCTTCTTATGACTGGATCTTTTATTTCGTTAACTCCAGGATTCATAAGATGGGATCCACCAAATGTCTAAACGGTGTCATCCCGACTCCATGACATACCGTCTGGGTCTATTTTATTGTCCCCAAAATTGACGATTTTTTCCCGTTGATTTTCAGACGTACTGGGTGGGATTAGGTGCCAGTGTCGATGGAAATCCGTCGTTGTTAGCCGCTGATAGGATAGCAACTTCTGCTCGATGATGTGGTAACACGGCACTCCCATGGAGACCGTGAAATTACACGTACATTCGGGAATTGGAATACCGAATTTCCGAAGCCTTAATTGGTGTTTTACGTGCTAAGCCTTCTGATCTTCGACAAGCTTCAAAACGTGTCGGCAAATCGAAGAGTTAACTCTACGGTAAAGTGAGCCACTCGTAATTCCTTTGCTGTGACGATCCCGAGGGGGGCGTGCAGGATGGAAGGAACAGAACAAGTTAGCTTAATGGATCTGCTGCTCTAATCGGGATAAAAGTACGAAGATGGTGGATTTTTCCCGGCAGCTGTACACCCGTAAATGGCCTCCGTATCGTTGGCTGGAGAGGGGAGATAATGAAGGGCTAACGGCTCCTCTATGTGTACACTCGAATGAAGGCTTGTGGGGGTATTACCGATGGACAGGAACCGCGGGGGAGGCATAGGAAAAGGCATACTACCTGAGGAATAGGTGTCTTTGGCCTGTAGGCAGAGAGGACCTACATGTCTGTTAATAGTCTTGGACTCAAATAGACAATAATATCAAAAAAAAAAAAGTAGGAAGATTCTAAACTACAGAAGAGTCCGCTAGGCTACATCTCCTAATATAAATATAAATACATAATTGTGTGATAGTCTGTGCACCACACCAATAGCCGAACGTATAATAGCCGAGCTATGTCATGTGACTTTATGTCCTTGTTATGACAGAGTCGTAACACTTGCCTTGTTCTTTGTGAAGCATATCTTGGTATCTTTGATGTTGCTCACCCAGCGCAGTTTTGATCATTTTTACGACTGTAAAAAGGTGCCCAATTGAATCACCTATGAACATTTTGACATAATGATGGGTACCTTCGACCTTTCTAGTGGTTAAATGCCCAAGGTGAAGGTGCCTTTTTATGTGGCAATGAACAAAGCAATCAGCATATGGTAGCAATGTGTCCTTAAGTTAAGTCACAACTTGCTGACCATAAGGATGCACAACTGTCCATTTAGCGCTACAGCTGCTCCATCTTTCAGAAAAATCAGCAACTGTTGTCGCATGGACTACCTCCATAAAATCTTCAGTGAAATCTTTGATGCCATCATCATCTAGTTCTTTTCCAAGAAAAGATTGAGACGCCATCTTGATATGCCAGAAACAAAGGATTTTTTTGCCAGGGGAAATTCATGTTCGATTGCATTCATTAATGCTAGTTCCCGATCAGTAGCTATAACCCCAGGCTCGGGTATATTGTTCTGTTCTAAGATTTTCCGTAAGGTACTTAATGCCCAAATGTAGTCCGCCTCAGTTTCTCGACTGATGAATGCATAGCCGACTTCAAATGTCGTGTTTATGTTTGTGCAGCCGACGATGTGAAGTAGTGGCATGCCAAAACGGTTTGTACTATAAATACAATCCATGATAATAATTTCAGGAAACTGGCGTAGTAGAGTTATCGAAGTAGTATGTTGAAAGAAGAGATGCGTTAAACATTCATCTGTATCTACTAAATAATCATACCACCACTTTCTATCTTCGTTGCCAGAGTCAGAACCATTCTTCCCTTCGAGTAGTCTTAGTAGCGCAGATATGGGTGACTGATCTCCTAACTGAAATTTTCGATGTTTTGCAATGCAGTTGTAAACTGCGGTGGGAGTCGCATGACAACCTTTGCTGCGTAGTTCTGCTAAAATTATCCTTGGGGGAATACCAAGCTCTGATTTATCAATAACTTCCTTCTCGGTCTCAGAAAAACGCGTATTTGACGGGCGGCTATATGCCGAGACAGAGGGTGGGTGGTTGTGATTCGGGTTGCTGATATCGATAATATATTCATCGCCTGAAAGACGAATTGAGAGAGCAGATTTGCAGTCGCATCGTATACTACCAGATCGTCTGATACCCTTAGATCTACTCTCCCCACTCCCTGCAAGATCGCAAACTACTTGACGCGATGTAATAACGCCCTGGCGATTGGTTTTTTTGCCCAACAAGCGTAAACCATATCCATTTTCTACTGCAATGATACGGCAAGCGCTTAGCGCACTTTCGATGCTGGAAAAACGGTCCGTAAGTCGGGAGTTCTGGGCAATAGACATGATAAATACTAGTAGATGATATATCTGGAGTATTTGATTGTGTACTGCTGGTTGGGTAACTAAAACACCAAGATTGGATTTAAGATTACTTACAATAGTACGAGGTACAGGTTTTTGAACGTAGGTGCAATAATGGAGGGAGAATGGGACGAATCAATTGATACTATCGAAAGTTTTGTTTCTATGGTTCAATTTTGGCTCGAAAATGTTTATCTAGATGTACTTCCTAGTTGCTAGGCCAGAATAGCCCCTGTCTGCTCTTATTACTAAATCAAAGTTTGATTTGGACACGCGATTTTATAATAATTGCAGCTCGAGGATAAAATCGTGCTGTGCTAGTGCGATTTGACTACTTAGTTAGGAAATTTCTCGTTTATTTCGACATGGGCCGCACAATAGCAATTACCCTACAAAAGCTTACACAAGCATGACTCGAAAACCCAGGGTTCCGCTAAGGTGCCCTGCATCAAACTGCATCATTGTCAAGCCACGAGTTTTCATCTGCTTTCCAGATTTTGACTGGCTTCTCCAATTAAGGTAATTAGTATTACGATCAAGTAAATAAATATTAGCTAATTTTGTCTAGGTTATGAATTCCCCAGTAGCATCAGCTAGTCGCCGCCACTATCCACCAAGAACGAATTCAAATCAATGTCTTCAAGTAAGTTTCAGAATTTGCGGCAATCTAATCCACTGGAGCTCGACAAAAAGCAAAAAGGTTACAAGATCAGTGCTGGCAGCGGAGATCTATCGAACCTTTTAGCTGGTTCGGGAGCTTTTGGGGATATAAAATAGGAATAAAATGTAAATACTCTCACAGGAGTTCTCAAATAGATTTTTCTTTCAAGATCTATTTGAGAACTCCTGTGAGAGTATTTACATCTTATTACTATTTTATATCCCCAAAAGCTCCCGAACCTGCTAAAAGGTTCGATAGTTATGGGCCCGGTGAACTTCATCTGTGCATAGAAGATCTCATCGGTTTATTATTTACAGCTAAGTACAATGTCCTGGTGTAGCAGTCATCTCAGCCATTTTCAGCCATTTTCAATATTTCTCCATTTACATTTGAATCAAAGTAAATCAAACAATGGCAGAACTAAGTAGTTCAAATATTATACTTAACGGTCCATCAGACTGGGAACGATGGATTTCGATCATCCAGAAGTTTGTCCTATCACAGGGTGTCTGGATTCAGATAGATCTTTCAAGTACCTCGCGTGTATCATTCCTCCAACTTCCCCAGGAACCCCGATTAGTACAGATTAATCCGGTTGCAGAAACGATTATCGAATTAGATCCCATGCAGATGAGAGTTTACGAGTTTCTATATAACCGCCATTGTACAGATCTTCAGACTTATAAGGACCAACAGAGATCACTGGCGTCTATCCAACAATATATTGTTAAAACGGTTGGCAATTACTATTCCACAATTGCTGATGAACATGATATTTCAAGAGAATTAATACTTCTAAAACGACGAGGCCAGCCCTCAGACTGGGTACAACGAAAGGAAATCCTGAGCAAGTATCAACCACTCTTAATTCCACTGATCGAACAGATATTTCGTCATGGATCACAAATTGGCAAAAGGAATTAATCTTCCTGGGGCACATGGTCTTCGACCAACTCAAGCCTTAGAAGCAATTTCTCAGTCAAATAATAGCTTCTCGGATTACTGGACAAATAAATTGGAAGACGAAGCTCGAACGAATGCAGACGGATGGGAAGAGAGATTTCCAGACGGGATAGAAATATCTGAAATTTTCGAACGCACAGTTGCAACAAAAAATGTGTCTTCACTTCCACAATCATCATTCGCGACTTTTAAGGGATAGAACTCATCTATAAATATTCCTCCGACTTCTACATCCAATAATCAATAACATTCGTTAAAAACCAAACCACTTTGCCCGTGTGGTTGGAGACATTATTTTGCTGAATGTTTCTATATTGACAAAAATGCTAGACCTTCAAACTTTAAGCCATCAAATGAAAGGCAACAGAAAGTTGATACATTTTTAATGGAATCAACGATTAGACAAAAAGTGGAAAATGCAATATGAAAAGCGGAAACTTTTAAGCAAAAACAATCAGCTAAGTCTAAAGGAAACGAAAATCATTCAACTGTCCCGTCAACAACTGTTCAAGCAGTAACAGCAATATCAACGGCATCAAATTTCTCACAACCCACATTAAATAATTTAAATATCCTTTAGAAAATTTATTTATTCTCGATTCAGGATCTGACGGGCAAATTTCTCACGATTTTTCACGATTTTCGAATTATTATTCCAAACCATCTACAGCAGTAGCAGTAGCAGGAAGCGGAGAATCTGAAATTTTAGGCTATGGTACGGGTTTTATGCGAATCTACACGGGATTATTTCAACTTAACGATGTAGCGTAAATTCCTTCAATTCACACCTCTGTAGCTTCTTTAACCCGATTTCAAGCTGCTAGCATCTCGTGGGATCCTTAAACTGGATCAATTGTTACTAAAGAAAAAAAATTCAACCAATATGTTATTGAATATAACAAATTATTGCACCCAAATACTTCGACATTTGCAAAATTATCACCAGAAAAACCTTTATGTCCTAGCGAAATTAGTCTTTGGCACGACTGACTGGGCCATCCTTCTAATCAAGTGCTTTAGAAAGTGTATGTATAAGATTGTAATTAGAGATAAATACGCACGTGAACAGAACAGCGTACAAGCTAGATCGCGAATAACGTATATGACGTCATGCACTGGGCGAGAGGGCTTAAGTTGGCAAAGTCAAGATAGATAGAAGAGGTAGAACTTCTGACCTGAATAGAACCATTGTGCATGTCAAGGATATCAGAAATGGTCTGGATGTAGTCACGTGATTTTGATTACTAAGTGGAAACACGCTCACGTATCTGTATATAAATGTTTTGATCTTTGAGAGATCCCTTTTCTCTTTGTAGATAAT
>JAKRRZ010000812.1:0-16031 GCA_022627015.2 Podosphaera aphanis | reverse complement strand
TCTGGATAACTCAAGGTTTTTTGAGAGGTTTCCCTTGAGTGAGTTTCACGGATGGTATAGTTCGGTAGGGGTGAAGAAAAAGCCGCCTGCCACAACCGTAGTGATTCTTGCAAATGATATCCGAGGCTTGATGTTCATCACGACTATATCATCATTGTATCTGACTGAAGTCGACACCTGCGTGGGCCATAAGGCGCCAAATCAGGATAAAAGACCCAAAAAAATGGTGTGGTGTGTCCTCGGGGAAAGATGGAGAAACGATTGATAGTGCGCAACGAACGGCAATATCAACCTCGGACAATGAGCAGTTCCTTCGTGACGCGATCCGCAGGCCTAGTCTGGAATATAAAAGAGCTCGAGCCCGCACAGTCTTGGAACTATCGTCAGGCTATTCTTAATAGGCTCTGTCACAAAATGGAGTCGTGATCAATCAATCAAATGGAGTTATCAGAGTGTATTCCGATTCTCTAAAATAATAATAATAACAAAAATACAAAAAGGTCTGAGTACGACGCGGTCGCGTATGATTTTTAATACATGGACATTTTACAAAGGGGACCTTAGAGTATCCTAGGATCAACATGAAATATAGAACCCCTAAGTCTATCTCCCGCCAGCATAGTTAGAAAACTTCAAGTTTCAAACCAAAAAAATGGGGCTTAAATGGGTCTAATGCAGGAGCTTGCATCAATTGCGGTGAGCAGAGCTGGAGTGTTCGGGGTAAATTAATTCCACCAAGTTTCTTTTCTGGATCGTTGCACTTTTTTCATTTCTTCATCATCACTTTCATTATCACCATGAACAACGACATCAACTCGATGGCTGCATACTTCATTCCCACAGCTGATCTAACTGAGATAACTTATCTACCAACACAAATGTCAGTCTCCTCTATTTATTAACTTTCCTATAAAATAATTGCCAAGGGAATTGTAGCGTCTCTCAGCCCGCGATATCTCTCTTCTCTTACCGCAGAGATTTGCCAAATAACATTCGCGTTACAGGAATCTTTACTTTTACCAGGGCAGCAAGCAATACATTTGCCGTCAACATAAGTTCTGAAAATCCTCTCATATATTTACTCTTGATAATGATATGTTCTAGGGATTTCACTGCACAATTGACTACAGATACTAATCCACTAGATCCAGAAATGCCTCCAAATTTAAACACGCCGTTAGACTTTGACATGTCACAGAATTTAGACATACCACTGGACTTGAATATAATGCCAGACTTAGATATGTCATTAAATCTAGGCATTCCGCTGGATTTAAATATGCCCATGGACTTAAACATACCGCTGGACTTTGACATGTCCCATGAATCAGACACGTGGTCTGTTCCAGTCGAAGAACTCCTACCCGCTCATCTTTCTTTGTATGTTCTCGCAGATAATGCAAGTCACAAAAACTAATGTTGCTGAGGCGAACGGCCCATAGCCACTGAAATCAATGATCAGCCTGGGCCACAACGTCGACAAAGCCTATCTCCTACAACTTTCAACGATCGGTCGATTATACGGGCTGCCTACGAATGTGGACTCAAAGTATATGAGATAGTAAGGCGGTTCTATTTGTCTCGAGGCTAAGTTTACTTTGCTCTTTCGAACCTCATGCAACCAAAGGTTTGTAAACGTGGAGGAAAGAAGGCAATCCCGATGGAAAATACTATGGAGATAGTTGACTGGCTTTTCAGTGACCCTAAAAATCGCCATGTCCCTTTTCATTTAACACCGGAATATGCTCCTGAGTTGAAACTCCAGTAGTGTAAAGAGTGGGCTATCAGAGCTGTTTTCGAATCACAGGGATTTGCTTGTCGCGTAGCAAAGAGAAAGTGATTCTAAAATACCACCAGGGTAAGACAGCTACGACTGGAATTTTTCCCGCAAGCAATTACGTGGACACGCGCTCAGCTTGCTTAGCTCTATAGTGTGATGTTCTCGGATGATGTTTGAGCTCACGGGGGAGCTAATACCCGTAGCTTTGTCACCGTTCTAGTTCGGGTTTGAAAGGAAAATATGTATGACAAAATCTATGTTCTATGTTAGTACGTTGGTCGTATATGTATTATTTTTGTCAGGTCACTATTTCTGGCCCTCGCTTATCTCATTAGCTCGCTAAGGCCGCAGACAAACCTGAAGTCGGTCGCCCTCAAAAACCTGATCTCACTCATTCCGTTCTTGTTTGTTATTCAGTCCGGGAACGTTTGTTTATGTATAATATTTCATGTTTTCTCATTTCTATTTTTTTGTTCAAATGATCCTCGGAATGAGTTATCTTTAGAGTAGCTTGCCGTGGATTCAAGGGTGTTGGAAGAGATATACAGACAAAGGATATACGAGGAAGAAAGGGAGATTGATTATTCTAGTAAATCTATTCTTTTGAAGGTCTCATTCTGGAGATGATAATTCCACATCCATTATTCTCGATACCTACCGGACGATTCTTTCCATTTTGTCTAACGCTTCTCTCCGGAAAGTTATCGAGTCCTCAAATCAATGATCATATAAAATATCTTGTTCGACCGATATCGTCCCGAGTGCCTTCTCCCAAGTACACCAAGTTCCCGTCCTGGACGTTCCACGGAGCAATCTCTGATCGGAGGGAGGCTCTCTGGACGTGTGGCGAGAGCAGATATGAGGATATTACCTCTCGGAGTTATGACACCCACACCTCGACCCAGACTCAAGTCTACTTTGAAAACGAACTCCGCTACGGGGCGACTCCATGCTTCCAGCATGATCATGCCCCTCGCCACGCATCTATCGCGACTCGGGGAAACTTACAGCGTTGTGGGATACCAATTCTCGGTTGGCTCCCCTGCTCCCCTACTCTCAATTTGATTGAGCATGTTTGGGCTAGGATGAAACAATTTATCCAAGCCCATCACTTCAGGGAAGGCTACGACACGCGCACGCGCCCTCAAGAATAACTCCGTAGTATTATCCAAGCAGCCTGAGACTCCGTCGACGATAAGTTTATTAGGATGTTGTATGATTCTTGGTGAGAGCATTGTGCCGCAGTCATTGAGGCTAGCGGGGGCCTAATTAGATTTTGATACGTTAATTTCTTGGGCGAATAGGTTAAAATAAAGATATATTTACAGTTGGTCTCTTTTTCTCTAATGCATTAACAAGCTACAAAAGTTAGATCAGCTGTGGGAATGAAGTATGCAGCCATCGACTTGATGCCGTTGTTCATGGTAATAATGAAAGTGATGATGAAGAAATGAAAAAAGTGCAACGATCCAGAAAAGAAATTTGGGGGGAATTGATTGACCCCGAACACTTCAGCTTTCCTCACCGCAATCGATGCAAGCTCCTGCATTAGACCCATTTAAGCCCCATTTTTTGGGTTTGGAATTTAAAGTTTTCAAACTATGCTTGCGGGAGATAGTACTTATTACACCGTGCCGGCGCACAACACAAAACTTTAGGGGCCAAGTGCCGCTTAGCTCAGTCCAAAAGACTACCCGATGCGTCAGTCTCCTAAAAAATCACAACAAAGTAAATTTTCTTCCCCACCCACACCCCATGAGATTACCCCAAGCCAATTCCGTCTTTCGACCATCTGTCCCGGGTTACTGATCCCATGGTTTCTCAATCCTAACTGATCTCTTTATCAGCTAGTCCAGATGTGACCTTTTGTCCGTGAAAAACTAGAAAAACCAATCGACTGGGGTAGTGCCGTTCCACAAATTTACTTTGCCAGCTGAGGGAGCGCTAACAGTCTAAAACACGGGGTGGGTTAGAAACATCAGATTTTTGCCGGTATTTTGAGTGTCGGCGGCACTTTGTCGAAAGTTATCCAGGAACACGCAGAATGCTTCTAGGTCAGAAACTCTGTATTCCCCCCTCCAGGACAGTATCTTTCCTCCTCCACATTCCCGCACTCGTTCTCCCGTCTCTCGTAGTTTCTCCTTCGAGGCCCTTCCCATCACTCAGTGACAAAATCCATCTCCCTTCCCATCTTTGTGCCCCACGACTTCATTCCTCCATCGGGTATCCATAGCATCGTGAGCGTATAGAAGGGGTTTGACAAGGCAGATGAATTTGCCATTCGCAATGGTAGTCTTTAGTCGAAGCAGAGTCTATTCAAGATTCGAGAATTATTCTGACGTGGAGAGATGTAATTTTGATTGGATCACAGTGCTATTGGAGAGAATTGTTAGTAAGCTGTGATTTGACAGGAAACGCTTTGCGGGCCTCAGACAACGTTAGGACTGCGACTCTCCTTAGCTATCCAAGGTATGCAAACAGACTAGGCCTTTACAGCCGGCACCGCGTGAAGGTGGAGAGTTTGAATTTGCCAGCCAAAAATTCACACCCTTGAGTCCGTAACATCACCTCCCTCCTCCGGGGTGTACATGTACATGTGCATGTAATTATAATTACATATTTTTTTATCTTTCGTAGAGATGACTTCTTTTTACCTCTAGAATCTGTGTAACTGCCTGTGTTGGGAACTCCAACTTTGTCCCCGTCACCTTATTGTTCGAAAAAGCTTTTAAAATTATTAGTGAGGACGAGATTTTCCAAGATCTCCTTGTAATCTTTGTATTTGAGGCAGACAAATCTTTTTCCTTAAAATGATTCAGCTCTTAAAATCATTTCTACTGCATATAGCGGTTGCTTTCCACCAAGAAGAGGTTGAGATTGACTGTCATCAGTGACTTGGGAGGGTAGTGGGTCATCAGAATCTCGATGGAGTAAGTCCACAAAGAATCTGGAGTGAATATTACTTGATGTGTCCAGTTCGTGGACATCAGGGGCTATCTCCCGCGTTATTTCATATTTAGCATTTATCCAGGACAATTTTTTCTTGAGCTGCGGGGTGGTGACATTTTCCTTAAATTCAACCATACTTTATCTCCCAATTTCAGCTTTTGTCACAGTTTTAGTCACTTCATGTCATCTGATAAAGTCCAGACGTGTTTCTCGTGGATACTGAGGATCGTATATGGATTTTGGATGGTTAGGTGTTTGGATGTTTGACTTGGTGTTTCAGGTAAAACCTGTGAGGGTTAGGACCCATGTTGGGGACTCGGGCTCTGGCCCTTGTAGTTTTGTTCCACTCTCGCTTAAGAGCCCCTTGAATTGTTTAGCGAGTCAATGACACACGGGCCTTAGCGAGATAATGATGTGCGTCTGATAAGATGGTGTTTGGCGTTAAGGATTCTTCTAGAAGCGTCGAGCTACCCTTGGGTCGGGCAAGTTCTGGAAACTTATGGAAACTGGAGGAAACTTGTAGAATCGGATTGTAGATGTATATATAGTTGCTTGATTGCGCAGATAGACGTCACGCACTTCTTAATTGATTTTTATTGAACCTTCACTCTGAGTTATTCGAGGACAGGCCTCTCACAAAACCACAATGTTTACACTAATTGTATATTTTGTTTCAGGAGAAACATGAGTTGTTTTATTCGGGTTTTTGTCATGAGATCACATTGTACGATCATTGAAGGATATTATTGATATAGACAGCGTAGGTCTCAATGGACGAAGGAGAATCTTCTATAATCATTTTTTCAATCAGTCATTTTATGTCTATTCAATTCACATAACTAAAATAGCTTTTCAACCGGTCTTCGTCCCTTATTAGCGTTGTGCTCAATAATTTGCTGCGCTGTTGCCATTGTAGCTTTCGCAAGTTCTTGGTCCTCGTGTAGGCGATTGATGAAGGATTTGGCTCTTGCTTTTTGGTTTGTACCTCAGCTAGATGGTGAGTAGCGTCGTTTATAGGCTCGAGATGATAACCTTGAGTTAAAATGAATGGACTGAAGCCAGTTTTTGAGCTGGTCTTATTATTTATAGCGACCATTGTGGACGAGAGGAATTTTGCCCAGTCATTTTGGGCATAAGAGATGTAAGCTCTCAAATAGTTAAGCACTTCTTGATTCATTTTCTCGGTATCCCCATCTATTTGAGGATGAAATGTTGTTGACAATCGCTGTTGGATGCCTACACACTGACAAAGCCTTTTCCAAAATTGACCGATCTAGTTTGAGCCTCTATCTGATGTTAGAGAGTTTAGAAAACCATGGTAACGCCAGTGGCTTAGAACAAAATTTTCCGCACAGGCCTCAGCTTCTATTGTTTCCATAGCTTCCAACGTAGTGCCACTGAGGATCCGATCGTATATGACCATTAGGAATCTTTCTTTTTTGTTAGTTGACGGTAAATTGGTCATGAAGTTTATGGCCAATTCGCTGTGGAATCTTTCTAGTACTGGCTATGGTCATAGTTAGCCCCTGGATGACTTTCGCCAAATTTTAGATCTTCCGCAGGCGTGGCAATTTCTCACAAACTTCCGAACATCCTGATATTGCCGAGGCCAAAAAAAGCTTCGTGGAAGTATAGGAAGTGTTATTTCCCGTCCTGGATGACCTGTTACATGGGAATCATGTACTTTCTCGATTAAGGTAGTGCAAAGAGGTTCCCAATTTGGGATCCACAAGGCGCCTCGATAAACTAAAGCATGTTTCTCATCAAAGGAACAGTCCGTTATTTGCACTGAGGCTCCAATAGAGTGCGGTAGTGTACGATCGCCTCTTCCAATGCTTGTGTAAACGTTAAGAAAAGAAGGATCCTCTTCTATTCCTTTGTTTCGAATTTTTGTATTTCAAGATCTTCAAATAATTGGGTACCTTTTGATGAACCAGTGGGGGAGATGGAGAGGCTAGGTGATTGATCGATCGGTTTGGGTAAGGCTTCACATTTTAGTGCTTCTGGGGGTCTAGCTTGTTGCCCAGTGACTACTGCTGAGGGACCTATAGAGATTAATAGCTCCTCTTTTTCATCATTGGCGACAACCAACTGCTTTTTAAAATTTGGAAATCCCATTTTGGAAAACTTTATCGCCTAGATCCTTAGGCTTAAAGTAAGCTTTTCTGGAAAGATCGGGTTTTGCTGGATTAGAACCGGATCTGAATTTTATTTTTGAAATGTTTGTTAACGCTGTATGGAGTTTCTTGCTGTGTCATTTTACAACGTTCCATCTACCTATAGCCATCCCGGTATCCCATTCACCGGACAATCAAGGTACGATAGAGAGGAGAAAGACTCCCTTCAACCACTCAACGGCTTTAGAGTCCAAAGTCTTGCCATTTTCTGTCGCTGTAAACTTCCAGGTTTCATTCGGTATTAGGTCTCGTGGAAACGGCTGCTGTTGAACATATTTACCTTGAAATCTTACGATGTACACTCGATGATGGGTGTTCAATCACACAATCCAGGCCATTTATCCCGAATAAAATTACACTCAGGTGACCCAAAGACTAGACAGTTTGATCCTGTAACTTCTAACATGGTTGTCTTCTCTAGATAACAACGATGATCAGGATTAAGAGCCATGATCTTGGCTATGGCGAGTTGTTCAAACCATTTCTCTCTTAGAAAAGTTGAAGTCCAATTGAGACGCTGGACATCAATTTCTCAGCTTCTCATGACTTTATTTGACTGGTCTCTTCCAAGAAAAGATCGAATCCAGATGTGTTAAATTGGCTGGAAGTCGTCTCAAGCCGCTCAGTCATACCCTTGAATTATTGAATGGTTGGAGACAGGTATATGTTTGCCTGAAATCGAATCCATTCAATCAAATGAATCTTCTGAGTTAGAAAGAGCCAGATTAGTAGCCTAATGTTCCTTGCTGCGAGTTTTAAGCGTTGGTCGTCGTATGCCACATTTTGGAGCAGTTTCATTCAGACAAAGACCTTGCTTGATTGCCACTGGTGCATGGAGGTGTTGTTTTCTGTGTAATGAGTGATCTTGATTGAATCGACATTTCTACAAAATTTGGGAGCGATTGGAAAAAATTGATGGGTTAAGAAAAGTATAAGGTAAAGAGGTTTCTACTCTGGTGGGGATGCAGGTGTATGTCACGAGGATGTTCATTGAAGTGATGACAGCGACTAGATCACCACAAAGCGTATCATCCCCCCTAATCTCTTTCCAGATAAAGGTTTATACTACTATGTTGGTGAGATTCCTTGCAACTATCCAGAAACTTAAGGTGTATCTAACCTAATCTGTGGTCAAGCAAGTTCTACCTAATTTAAATCGTGTAATTATTGTTGTAAAATTATCTAAATTGCGCTAGTCGGTAGTCCCTTAAAACTAAATCTATATTGAGCATAAGCTGGATTGAAAAACGGCTCCTCTGGATGTAGAGCCCTCAATAAATTGAATGTTAATACAAGTTTTTATTTTCTAATCCCTTAGAGCTTCAATGTCGACTACTTCTTTAACAGCTTCTGTTGTCAGTATCAGAGGTGAGTTCTCTTGAACACAAACACTGTCTTCGATACGTATGCCAATTCCTCTGAAATGTTTGGGCCACCGATTATCATCCAAAGGAACATAAATACCAGGCTCCACGGTTACGCAGTGACCTACCTTTAGATTTTTAGAGCGGGTATATCCCGAGCAATCGTGGACATCTAAACCAATATAGTGACTGAGATGATGTGGAAAAAGGGCACGGATTGCTTCCTTGCTCATGTCGAAGCCAAGTTGTCGGAGATTTTCTGTTAAGCCAATTTCTGCAATTTTATGTAGTCTGTCCAGACTTATATTTGCATTCTCTCGGCAGAGTGAGACACAATTTCTTTGAACTGACAGGATAGCTTCGTATAAATCCTTCTGAACGTCTGTAAACTTCCCATTGATAGGCCAGGACCTAGTGATATCTGTAATGTAGCCTCCGTACTCACCTCCAGCATCAACTAATACCGTTTGGCCATCTCGGAGAAGGGCATCGTTTCGAACGTAATGAATGCTCAAAGCATTTCTACCGCCTGCAACGACAGGAAAGTAAGCCGTTGTATCACAGCCATTGATTTTAAACTCAAAATCTAGGAAAGCACCTAAATCTTTTTCTTTGGTCCAATTACGCCTCATAGCACTTGTGAAAGCCCGACCGGAAGCTTGACCCGCGATCCGCATATTTCGAATTTCGGCGTTGCTTTTTATTATCCGAAGTTCCTTCATAGTTTCTGCGAGTGGTTTGACTTTGTGGCTTCTGATCATTTTCTCAAGGTGATTGAGTGGACCGGTTGGAAAGCCACTTGTGGTGGATTTCATTACATCCGTGTAAACTTCGTTGGCTTGAGACACCAGGGGTGGAAGTAGAAGGCTTATATCGTCGATATCTCCGGACTATGATAGGAATCAGAAACTTGTTGTGGGGTCCTTGCAAGGAGAAAGACCTTATCGGCATTGAAGATGTCGATAGCAGCTTGCTTTCCAGATCTAGCACCGTTCCATTGTTCTGCAACGGCATCTTTTGGTCTTACAAAGAGATGAAATATGTACTCGGCAGATGCTCCAATCTTTTGGATCACTGCTAGAGATTCTGGTTCGTTAAATCCTGTCAAGTAGAGGAAGTTGGAATCTTGGTGAAATTCATAAAAAACGACTCCAGAACGATATTTTATGGTTGAAGAAGCTACTATGGCTATGCTATTTTCAGACATACTTTCAGCAAGTTTGGATCGCCGATTTGAGTATTCCAAGGCTGATATTCCAGGAGTAACTATGATAGTTAGTAAATTTTACAACGAGCCATGGTCGACAAACTCTCTCCTGGTTCTAATAGATGCGGATGCGTCTCGTATACAGGCTGACCAAATTGTAAAAGTGCTGCCGAAATGGAGGCATACTTTCTGTGACTGGTGCTCGCCGAACAACTTGATGGAAAAACTCGCAATTGGGATAATGATAGTGGATGCTTGAGAGACCTAAGTAACAATTTCGTAGCCCTCATCCTACTCTAGAGGCTAACAGTTTGATAAGAAGTTTGCCTTTTGTATATTATTTCGATTCTGGTGCCAGCCGACCATTGGCACAAATTTTTTGGGACAAGCTTCGATTTCCTTGAAAATTTTCGTCCGTGCACGACCCAGGCTTAGGCCACTCTTAAATTACTCAGCCGAACAACTTCGCGAAATTACCATCTTCATCCCGCGTTTTACCACCATTGAAATAAAAAGCTCGAGATTTTTTGGTTCAAACGAATCCAACGGTGCTTTTTCTCAGCACTTGATTTGGTTGGCCAACTTAAAGGTGTTTAAACAAGTGTAATATCGGTCTGCAATATGCGGCTTTGGGTAGTCATCACAGTCGGTCGCATAGAATCAACCATATCATTACAAAGGATGCCGAAAGTCTAAATTCACCATGTCTCACGACTTTAAAGGAGGAAAATACCCTCCTGGAATTAGGGAAATTGTGATTCTCAAAAAATGAGACAAACCCCTTAATGCACGTCTAGCTGCGCGCTTCTTTAACGTTCCTACTATCACGGACGAACAACATACCATATTGCTAAGAATTCCGGGTTAAAGCTCATAAATCGGCTTCATAAAAGTGCAAAGACCTGGTCAAGGCATTACTGACCAGTATATTTCCTGTCATGGAAGAACTTGCCGACCTTCGTTGTTAAACGCCGGACTCAACCATTGCTTCAGGTTACCTTACAATGGAATGGATAGATGCGCAATGCTGTGAAAATAGATCACAATCTACGAAATTATGATAAAAATATGTAGGGCATAAATGAATTATCTCCTAGAGAGTATACCATCGAATGGGGGACAAATTATATTTTTGGCTGGACATGAATCTCCTTCCTTCCTCTTCTGACTTGAAACCTCTTTGAGATTTTAACTCCACCATTTAGACTCGAGCGGACGATCCGCGAAGCTTGAGACTCGTTTATGGTTCGGTTTATAGCGAGTCCCCTAGCTAGGTCTCTAGCTGTTGATTAGGCGAAACAAAGTCCTTTTTCTCATTAAGAGCGTGGGATACTTTAGAAAAATCGTCTCTGTAAATTTATACTCTAGTTGCAATAAATCAAGTCATGTACTGCCAAGGATTTTCTGTATATTCATGTTCTTTATAGTATACTTTTACTTCTATCTATATAAACTGGGAACTCAAAGCGTTGAACTCGGACAAGTAGTAATCCAAAACTTGAGTTCATCTATTTACTGTTGCTTCCGGCCCCTTTAAAACTAGACGACACCCGAGACTGAGTGTGAAACTGCTTGATTGTTCCTAGCCGATGCTAAAAAATTTAAACTCCGGATTGTCTATAAAAGCCATTAAAACGCCGTTAAATCGCCTTTCGAAATACTATTTACAGAGATGACTCACAATGAGCTCCATGAGTCTTGTGAAAATGAGCTTCATTGGTTGATTAAGAAGATTAGAATATCGGGAGCGCTACAAAAATAGAGAAATTAGCAGGCCAATCAAGGTACATATGCCAGTACCTCTAACGTCAAGTTAAGATATATGTTAAGATAGTGATGATATTCATGACCAGTCATTTTGTTTATGACTTAATTAGTGGACAGTAGAGCAAGTGGAGTTACTTGCCGTCATGAATTATGATAACTCTTACGAAGCGGTCGTGCGAGTTTAAGAAGCAGCTCATCGAGCATTTTCCAGTTTTCCAATTTTTCAGCAAATTTCCGATGTTTGCGAGATATGATATGCTTGACGTATAATCAGTTTCTACTCATGAAGTAAAGAGATAACATTACCTCTTCAAAATCCTCAAACTTATCCAAACAGTTTTCACAGTACCCAGGCTTTGGTTCCTGATGCCCTGCACCGAGTGTCTGTGGTGACATGATATTTGAAGGAGTTTTAAGCGTCTGTGTGCGCTTTTCTACATCAGGTAGGTCAAGGTTTACTCTAATCAAGCTCGGTTTCTCCTGGATTCTCTTTCTATGGATTTGATTGGCTCTCTCTTCGATATTAGTAGCAGCGATATTTAATATTTCCTGAGGATATTTTTTTGGTAGTGGACCAATATCTTTCGTTTTTTTCTCAAGAACTTTTCGCTGCAGCCCATGCATTTCCTTACTAGTTCCTGCTTTTATGCCAGGCTGTGCTGCCGTAGATGACATCGTCGAACGGATTGCGGATGTGATGACTGGCTGGACACCTGATGCTATAGGTTCACCTCCACAGAATCTACCAGCCCCAGCGCGACTAACGAAGGCATTTCCCCTTGATGAGACATTCTCTGTGCCCGTTGCTGAATGTTTTTTTGGATGTGCCAATATATTACCCTGATTAGTGGATGATGTACTTAGTCCGTTGGTAATGCGTATCTCCCCATTAGTCCGCGTACCGGTAACGAGCTTTGGTGGTTGCATGGCAGTAGAAATCACTAAACTCCTAGCATTGTAGATTTGTTCTTTCTCTCTTTGTCTCCGCAGCCTAAGATCTTCTTTCTCCCTCTCTACTTCTCGTTTACAGTATTCGACTTCATCTATAAATGGACATTTGCCATCCGCGACGCTTCGAAACTGTGGCCAGTCTCCATCTTCCTTGTTGTGCACTTTCGGATACTCACGAATCATGATGGGCTTTTGTTTCTGTTCGATATCGTGGATACATATGAAAGGACCTCGAAAAAGACATAAATCTTTGGAGTACACTGACAAGTCTCGATCAGATGGGCCATTGATCTTTTCGTTTCGCAAGAGTTGCTGAAGGTTCGTTTCTTTCCCGTAACGAGAGGTAGATACTGAGGGGGTATGCAATCGAGTACTAGTTCTATGTCCCACTTGATACCGTCTGTCTAGGTCAAATATGACGTTGATTATCCTATCGAGTTTCTCAAGGGACCAAATTTTCATTCCTAGTTCTCGCGCCTTGTATAAGACATCGGCGTTTCGTCGTTGTAGCCTTCTGTGTTCGCTCGGATTGCCTGTGTAGCTTTTTTTCTCAAATAATGTCTCTGTCATATTTTTTGTTAATGGCCCAGATTCTAATTGGCAGCTGATCGATTCTGAGGAGCGATCAAGCATTGATGGGTTAATTGTGAGGGGCCGGTTGTTTTGAGCGTTTGACTCGGCACTTGATGATGTATCGTTCTTTTCTGTGGTATTAGGATCAACGGGAGGTGGGATAGTTCGTGTAGTGACGACGTGGGTTACTGTATTTGAAAAGAACTTTTCGTCTCGCTAACCAATGATTCAGTAATTTTCGAACAAGTTAAGTGCAGACTGAACACTTACAGCTCCAAGACTCATTACTGCGGATGTATATCTCATTTGCACGTCTGCAGGAACGTTCTCGAAATAGAAGACAAAGGTGGGAAAGATTCTCTGGTAGTGCTTTTGCCATTGTCTAATAGATTTGAGTTCCTCTGTAGTATTTCGATCTAGTTTGACTAAGTTGTGCGGATTACTATCACGAGCTGCGAGCAA
The DNA here is from genome assembly GCA_022627015.2 of Podosphaera aphanis. NCBI lineage: Eukaryota > Fungi > Ascomycota > Leotiomycetes > Helotiales > Erysiphaceae > Podosphaera > Podosphaera aphanis. Next base: position 2,801 of record JAKRRZ010000812.1, on the reverse strand, counting down.
TTTGCGATCAATCGAGACTTCTTGAGTACCATTCTCTCTTGACGCGTGAGGGTCGAGGCTTGTTGATGGGACGACTTGTTTACAGGGAGCTCGATGTAATTGATGACTTTCGAGCATCTGCTTTTTTGCCGGTGGTGGTTGGCCATAGGCCTCTTCGCGTTGAACGTTGGCATAAGACCGTTTTTGTTTGGATACAATCGCTGACAAAGTCACCGTTCTAAAGGGTGAGTTCACTGCATTTGTGTTGTTGGATAGAGGAGCTCTTCTATTAGACATGCTGGATAAATTGAAAGAAAATAGCAGTGGAGGTGCTACTGCCATAAGAGACTACTATCGACTGCCCAGATAGTCAGACTGAAGGAGATAGGTCCACGCGCTCAGCGTATCACGAGGTCGGCCTGAGAACTGAGTAACCATTTATGTCTTCAAAATCCAGCACTCGTTGTCATTGAATTGACAGACTTAGGAAGTCAAGGGAGCGAGGAGGAATTGTGCTGGTCCTGTATCTCATTGTGGGCGCAGGAGAAACATTGCCAAAAAGTAGTTGAGCTCGGACCATGACGCGAGTATAGTTTGTCTGAGCAACCGATTAATGATGATGGTGGGTCGGTATAAGTATACATGTACGGTGTCGGGTCTTGAAAATTAACAATTTTTGGCTCCATAAACACCAAGATTTTAAACTCGAATGAGTTTAGCCAACGCACTCTAAAAGCAAATTTATGTTCATTTTTTGATAGATAATTACATAAATAATAATCTTCTGAATTGAATTTTATCCGAAAGGTACTGGTTGTGAAGTTATTTACGTTTAAAAATCCGAAATTTTGTATGGGAGCTCAAGATTTGAAATATGCACGAGTCACCTACGCCACACCCGATCCATAAATCAGAAAAGAGACACGTGACCTTGAGTCGCTCAAAATATTCATGTGGTTCCGAATCGACCACCCGCAGTTAGGTATAGCGATATTAGTGAACGCGTATTGTGATATTTTATGAGACTAGCCCTAAAAACAAGTCTTTAACGATATTTTAGCTTAAAATTTGGAGCGTGCAGAGACGAAAACGGGCGAAATATTTGAAACAAATTGTTGATTCTCAAGTTTTGACACCATACAAGTACATGTGAACTGAATCTTCCTCCCCGCGTATCTGACCACTAGGAGACCGCCATAAATGGGATAGAGGTAGACCAAAATAGAATAGGCCAGATTTAGCACCAGCATAAATCGTATCACAAAATTAGCGGCAGTACAGAATTCTCGCATGACAATCTAGAAAATGAGTTTCTGCGACAACACACAAAACGCCAGACAGCTTATTCGTGCGTTCGCAATCACTATAATACGAGAATATCTTGTAAACTTCGATTTGCAAATTCCTCATTCGTTCATCCGCTTGTTCGTTGAGGTTGGAAATTCATACAAGTAATTAACGTTTCATTACCCTCAACGCTTTCTCATTCTAATAACGATTCTTAATGAAGAGAAGGAACCTGCAGACAGGTTTCCGAGAGCTTGAGTAGAATGTTTCTGCGAATGATGGAATTTTCAATTAATCATTCTAAAGTACACTCCACTCGATGCCTTTCATCGCTCTCACATGGTAAATTTTGGACGTATCAAATACCTGTTACAGAGGATCTAAATCTTAAGAAACGCCTGATGTGTAATATCCGTAATCGTCTCGTTCGGGGATGTATTGGAGTAAAGTCTTTTCAGATATGGTGATGCTCCATCGATAAACTCCACGACCCTCTCCACAGTGTGTCTTATCGGATACGTATGAATACTTCGTGTATCGATCAATCTCATCGAGATAGGGGCTATAATAATCTTCTGTTCCTTGGTTGTTGTGGTGGTTTCTTCTCACAAAGTCTTCTCGTAGTTTGAGCACCGCATGTAACTCCGAGTACTCGTTATTTTTAAGTTAAAACAAGGAGAAAATCAGAGGATAATATTTAAAGATACCTGGCATGAACTAAATTCAGTCTCTTATTCTTTCTCGTGTGTCGCAAGTATTTTTTACTCATGTCCTCCAAAAATTGGATAGACCGGTACCACTTCTATGGGCATGATAATGGATGACAGGCAGTATTTAGAAGATGAATAGAAAGTCGTATCTAAATTATCAGAATCTTAATTGCGATTCGAATCCCATTACGATTAATATGGACGTTCGACTTGATGTGCCGTATTATATGGAACGATAATTGCGAAAGGCGGTGAAGTGACAGCATTGAAGTTGTACCATTCGCTAGTGCACAAGTTGCATAAAATTAAAAGTGGGGCGGGATAGAGCAGAATAAAAATCTAGCCTAATCCATTTATGGTGGTCTTCCACTGGAGTAATGAAAATAATTCTGCCAGAGTTCTTGCACATTCACAGACAGCAAATATATGTGTCTATTGACACAAGCTGATAGCAGGATTCTTTTCAATATCCCGGTGGCCCTAATCGGCGGGTATCGTCTACCCCCCTCCTAACAGGTGGGGGGGCGCAGCAAAATGCAACAGATCGGCAAAATGCGACACTTTTCCACACCAAAAATCGCCAGAATCCATCGATTTCAACGGCGCACACACCACAGACCCTCGGGAAAAAAAACATTAATTTAATGTTTCTATACATTAAAATAATGTGTACAGAAAATATACATTAGATTAATGCTTACATACATTAAATTAGTGGATGTAAACATTAGATTAATAGATGTAAACATTAGAATAATGGATGGCCCGCCATACATTAAATTAATGTATATATACATTAAAAAGCCGTCCGGAGGGTCCGTGGTG
>JAKRRZ010000811.1:0-16032 GCA_022627015.2 Podosphaera aphanis | reverse complement strand
GCAGCAGCGCGTTGGCTCAAAAAAATCCCTGCATTGAGATCATTGATGGCAGAATTAATAGCTGTCTCACGGGCATTCATTTTGAAGAAGAGTGTGGATAGTTAGGGAGATTTTTCTAGAGGGGGGGATTTTGGAGGGGTGCAACCCTATGTGCGCGAGAACTATATAGCCGAGCTTATGCGTAACATGGTTCGGGTTATGCATTTTTTCATTAAAGTTATGACGTTGGGTTTATGGGAATTTATTCACGTGATTTATAAGTGTATCTAAACAAGCACTAGCATTAGAAATATAGACAACTACAACAGCAACAATTACAAGATAACCTTCGACGTTAATACAGGATCACTGAACTACACTTTACTGTCTTAATATAAACCACCCGAAGTTTTACGACAACAGCCCTTAGATGTTGGTATATTTCGCCAATGGAAGCATCAGCAAAATCGTTTTATCAATATAGCGTTTCTTCAGTACGATTTTAATTAATCCTTGACGTCGTTCTTTCGTGATGTGTCAGAATTCCGAAAGATAGCCATGAAATAATATACAATTAAGAACTCTTTCTCAAAACCTAGAATTTGGCCCATAAGTTGCAAAAAAGCCCTTCGAGCTAGATCAAGATATAATGGCAAAACTCGTAAAGATAATGAAGAGGTGAAAAGGCAAGAAGCAAGAAAGAGAAAACAAGAAGAGGCAGGACTTGACGAGTTAGAGCTACCCCTCGACCCTCCTTCTCCAGCCGCCTATAGAGAGGCCCTAATAGAGACCCACTAGCTTTTGATCCGGGTAGATATGCAAGCCGATCAGATTCAAAATTTTGGGGCTGCAGTAAATGCCGATCGTAGCCGCAAGCTTGCCATCAGGAAAAGTGTGCATAAAGGGGGGGGGGTTAATGTTGGACAATGGAAGGCCAAAATTGATGAGAGAAATCGGAGAGATGCTGACGAAGAAATTCGTAAGCTACAAAAAAATATCCAAATATCTCAGAATAAAGCAAAGAAGGCTTTGGAGCGTATTAGTATCGATAATCGGAAAGCCAAGAAAGAATATATCAAAAATCTAGGTGGTATTCCCCCAAACCCATTGATTATTTCTGGCTTTAAGGAGCCAGATAAGGATGAAAATTGCCGGATACCAGAGGAGGTCTCTAGCTTATTACCACCGCCAGACCTCCAGCAGACTCTAGATCGGCTCATCGAAAACAGAAATACTCGATGGAACTCTGAAGATATATCGGAAGAAGTAAATATTGCAGTGGGGAAAATGTACCCTGATCCCATATCCACATCGATTGATTCAGAGTGTGAAGGGGGAGGCATAAATCAACACCATCTAAGTAACGATGGGGCCTCAAAAGCAGACTCGATCTTGTCAGGCTCTTCACTAGATTATGAAGCTGAGTTTATAGGACTATTACTGAGAGATTTAACCAGATTGGTATGTAAAATTTACATCATGAAATAACGAACCGCTCAGACTGCTAATAGAATAGGTGCTTTCGTCAACATCTTTAAGGTGTTGTGTTCATTATTATGTAAGTGTTAAACGTTGACTTAACAGTATTTGGTTTGTCTAGCTAGGGATAGTACTTTCATGTATGCATGTATGTAGATTAAGTCTACTACCTTTACTTAATAATGTAATGCTCTTAGTAGTTCCATGATGCTCTTACTTAATCTGTTTCAAGTGACATGGACGCTGAACTCGTTCCTTATTGCAGTTTGTGCCTACCTTGGCCGTATAAACTACATTTTTTATTTTCTATAATAAAGGCGAGTTGGATCATCCCAGCTTTCGAAATTTTAAGGTCTGAAAAGATGTAGTGGCCGAATAATGATGATTTTACAATAAATCGTCCAGTGCTTTTTGCTTCCGCACACCCTAAACGAATAGCGAAGGGTGTATGAACGCACGGGTAGTTTATCCTTGCATGAAAAGATAAGATAATTATTAGGCGAGCTCTAATATTCTCAATTCAGTTTAGCGAGCACGTACAAATGTAATTAGTTCAAATTCAAATGACTGGGACTTTAACATAAGTGAAAATCCCATCCAATTCCCATTCTACTATTTACAGAACATCACATCTTTTACGCTGACTTTGTCTGATCAAGAGTCCTTGCTTGAGTATTTTTTGGGAGATGATAAATGCACATGATTAAGCATAAAGTACCGCTCACCTTTCCTCATCAAATTCAAATATTTTGTCGTCGTCGCACTCACACGTGCAACTCAGAAGAACAAAAAGAAATATATTTTAGGATAAAGAACTAAACTTTTTTATATTAGCAGATTCAGAGAAAGAAAACAAAGGTCATAGGTGTACCAGCCCTCATTGAAAGAAATGATAACGTCAATGAAGAACGAAATGTTCGGCCAAATACCCTATTTAAAAAATGGAGAATTCTCTTCGGGCACTCCACAGCAAAAACCACGAGAAACATTCTTTACGCTCTCGTCCCCGTCAGTTTTTTCTCAGTCAAATTTGTATTCTCAGAATACAGACAAACCGTCTAAAAAACCGGGCGAGGGCCTCAGGGGTTCTGCTCCAGTTTGGCAACAATCTCAGACTTTCTCTCAATTCTTAAACCCCCCACCACCAATCAGTCCTTCTCTTGATCTTCACAAAGAAAGTCATACAGCAGATGAAAAAATGACCGTATCCGAACAAAAAAAAGAAAATGTGCAGACCGTTACGGACATGTTTGCTTCTACAAAAATAACTCCTAAACCTTCTGCTTCTATTAATCCTGAAATAACTCAGCAAGACGAAGAAACTCGTCTTTTGAATGCCCACTTAGGCCTTCTCAAAACCTCATCTTCAAATGCAGGCAAAATTGAAATTCTATCAGCTCCGGTATTTACCGCGCCGGTATTCAAACACTACAAAGCGGAACTAGGACAGTATGGTTTTTTTGCCGGAGTTTCTGATATTCTAGATAAGAATTCCACATATTCAACCAAAGAAGACCCTCGAGTTTTCTTCAACATCTCTGCACCTTCGAGTGCATTTATTTGCGGATCACAGGGATCCGGGAAGAGTCACACTCTTTCTTGTCTTTTAGAAAACTGTTTAATGAAATCAGACGCTAGTGTTCTGGAAAATCCACTCGCAGCAATTGTGTTTCATTATGACACCTTTACCTCTGATGCTCGCGGTACGCCATGTGAAGCTGCTTACTTAGCGTCAAACCCCAAAATCAAAGTAAAGATATTATGTTCACCGACTAACATAGAAACAATAAAGGTTAGTCGGAATAAAAAATTATTGGTCTTGAGGTGCCAGTCTAACAAAAACAGCGAACATACTCTGGGTTAAACGTCACAATTGAACCACTACGCATCAACCAAACTGACCTGAATACTAAGCGAATGCTCGATCTAATGGCAGTTAACACAGAAGAAGGCCCAATGCCATTATACTTACATTCTATTAACAGGATCTTACGTGAATTGCGAGTCGAGCAGCAAAAGACTAATTCCAAGTTTAATTACGCAGCTTTTCGGTCCAAGGTCAAAGCCTATGCTATGACACCAGCTCAGCTCATGCCATTAACACAACGACTTGATACCCTAGAGTCTTTTATGACCAAGTCACAGGTTGGAGCTCATTTTCTCACTCCATCACAGATCAATTCCTACCGGCAAGGACCGGAAGATACTACTAACGACTGGAGTATTCATGCAGGTACTCTAACCATAGTTGATCTCTCCTGTCCATGTGTGACCTCTGAAGGAGCATGTGCACTGTTTAACATGTGCCTTGGACTTTTCCTTGAGCAGAAAACTGATATCGGCCGAATCGTTGCCTTAGATGAGGCACATAAGTACATGAATACGAGCACTGAAGCAACGAACCTTACTGAGACGTTATTGTCATCTATCCGATTACAGCGACATCTCGGAACGAGGATTTTTATCTCGACTCAGGAGCCCACAATATCTCCTGCGTTATTAGACCTATGCTCGATTACCATCGTGCATCGTTTCACTTCACCCGAATGGCTCCGATGTCTCCGGCAGCATATTGCAGCTCTTGACAGTGACAAATCCGAATCAGGCTACGGTATCCTAGAACTAAGTTCACAAAACTATAGCAGTCGAGAGGTATTTGCAGAGATTGTTAAGCTAGGTGTGGGTGAAGCTTTATTGTTTGCACCAAGTGCTGTTGTAGGTTTAGAACAGGAACTAGGGAAGGACGAGATCTTCTCATTATGCTCATCTGGGGCAACTTATACGACGAAGAAGTTAGGTTTAGAATTTCTGAAGCTTAAAATTCGGGATCGGTTAACCGAAGATGGCGGAAGAAGTATTATGGCGTCTTGAAAAAGAGAAAGCCTCGAAGTTATGTGTTCAGCATGGGGTCGGTGGCATAAGTGGTTTTGATTATGCCAGAATCCGGTTATGTGGTAAGCATGAATAGGAAAAGGTGCTAGGGCTGGATTAGAGTGCATTAATATTTAATTGTATTTATGGTTGATACTCTTGTCACCTACTATGCATAGATGGGATAATGTCATGAATCTATTTCGGGGTTTATTTCTTTACCTCAAATGAGACTAAAAGTATAGGTATATCTCAGTATAGAAGGGAGCTACATGTAATCCCATTCTAGATGATAGGATAGGGCGTTAAAAGATGGAAAGAAGGGGCTAGAAATTTTGGATGGTATAGAAGAATTAATTGCTGTTGCGGAAGTAAAAGCCATTCTAACGTGTTGCCGTCGCCGAAAATTAAGGGGAAGTACTTGTCGGTGGTGCAAAGGTGAGTTCGTGCATATTTTGGGCCAAATCTAGAAAAAAAGAAATATTTTGTTAAACCTGAAATATTAATAATAATTACATACGGGATCGCGCACGACAGACACTCAATGCTAGATGGCACTGGCCCCTTCATCATCAGATATCTAATCGAAGGAATATGAGTTGAGGAGTTAATTCCTTTTTTCTCCCGGTCGTGCTGCAACCATGATGCTCAAAGTCTATCAGTCCCGAGCTCTCACGGCGAAGACATCTATCTCTCAGGTACGATCCAGAGACCTTTGGATGCGGGCTCGCTGGGAAAACGCGTCCCTGGTCAAATCAAGCCCAGTCGTCACACCAATTTATTCGAATGGTAGGTCTACCTACTAGCAGTGAGCTATCTTTGTCAACGGTGCCTCGCCTCTTTCAAAATTATCATTCTGTCCTGCGGAGAAATAATGATCTGGACGATCCTGACAAAATAAATCACGTGCTTAATAGGTGATCCTTAAAAACTCAACTAACCCATCGATAGAGAGTTTGCAAACGCCATGGTCCAAAAAAAGATCATGGAAAAGGAAGTTTCATACGAATCCCCAGGGTCAAGAGAATGTCTATTTCAAGATGCTTGAGGCTGCTGGGACCACGCTTTCGGCCGTGATAGTTCTTGGAATCGGCTTTGGAGCAGGAGGATATGGATATCACAAATTCTACAAGTGGCTCGTTTTGCAAAAGATAGATGGTGCCTTTCAGCCGGGGGATCCCGTTCTTGAGCTGGCTGCAACGATGAATCAGAAACCTGGTAATCTCAAGTCTGAGCCTAGATCTGATCCCGAAGACCATTGGGTCTTACGAGACGAGCAGAGTGACATTGATGCCATCATAAATGGCACGAACTTTGGTCATTACCACTTGCTGATTGGCGAGAAAGGAACTGGAAAGACCAGCATGCTCGTTGAGGCGATGCGCAAAGTCCAAGGCAAAGGCTGTTCCATGTTCGAGGCGCACGCCGATCTCGAGATCTTTCGTGTCCGACTTGGTAAAGCCTTAGATTATGAGTTTCACGAAGACTATATTGGAGGCTACTTTTCCGAGCAGGGCCCACGAGACTCCACCGCACTCCTGGATATCGAGCGCGCGTTGAACAAACTCGAAAAAGTAGCGCTCAAATGGAAAAAACGTGGCCAGAAGCCACTTGTCTTGATTATCAATTCAGTACATCTATTGCGCGATAACGAAGATGGGCAGAATCTGCTCGAGTTGCTTCAGCAACGGGCCGAGCAGTGGGCCGGAAGCAACTTGGTGACCATCATCTTCAATAGTAACGACTACTGGATTTATGAGCGCCTCAAGCCGCTTGCGACACGAATGGAGGTCAAAGCTATATCAGACTTACCCAAGTCGGCAGCTATTTCTGCCCTAGCCAAGTACAGACATCGATATTTTGAGCAAACCGTACCCACGTCGACGCTGGAAGAAGTGTTTAACCGCATCGGTGGACGACTCATCTTCCTCGACCGTGTTGCACGGGCGAAAGATATGCTTCAAGCCTGTGATAAAATCATCGATATCGAACGTCGTTGGTTTCTGAATCAGGCGTGGATCCTGGGTAGCGAAATGGATGACGACGTAATGGACCAACAAAAGTATGCATCGGCCGCCATGGTCCTCGCACTCGCACTTGTAAAGGCGGAAGAAAGTGCTGAATTCAATGCCGACCTGGGTCAGTTGCCAGAGATCCCGCTGCATCTGGCTCGTCAGATCATGACCCGGAGTGACTTCATCAAAGGGTATGATAGTGATAACTTATTCACCATCACGTCGACGTCAAATGTGCGCGCAGATAGCGTGCCGATGCAACAGGCTTTTCGCACTATCTGTAAGGAGCCGGGGTTTGAGCAGCATTTAGACCAGACGCTACAGCGTATCGCAGATATCGAGTCTCTTGGCCGAACGCGCGAGATCGTAGCGAAAGATTTAATCCTAGGTTCCAAGTATGAGATTGTACCGAAAGAAGAGACCCGAGGAAGCAGGGCTGGCTGGGAAATTACGATGAAGAGTAACGACAACGATGAGAGTTAAAAATCTTATATACTTGGGAATATGTTCGAACTTCAATCTCAAAAGCTAGATCTCAGGCCCCTAAAATGTACCGGCAGTCACGGATAAAGGATGCAAATCGGAGACGCCCAGCATTGTATATTTTTAATGTACTTATGCTTATGATGATGATTCTTTTTAAGAGCTCAAAATACAAAAATGGTTGATTCCCTTTCTTTACCCAATCTCTTAATGTTACATTTAGTCGTGCGGATGTCGGTTCCCTTCCCCTATTGTCTATTAGATATGCTAATCATCAAGCCTCCACTATACCATGCGCTCAGTCAAGGATCAGCGATTGAAGATGCTGTGATTTCCATCATTTTGTATTCAAAGACAAGCAGCCATGATCAGAAACATCTGACCACGCGGAATTATCCAATCAACGTGCTTTTTAGATCTAGAGTAGACGAAACTGGAGCGGCACGCCAGCTAGCTCGACTCACTCTTTCGAAGACGCTATTTTTATGGCCATTCTGATGATTATAGATAGCAGCTCTCGTCGACGAGTGCGCGTCTCTCGATCCCTCGCCTTTTCTTGATCTTTATAGGAAGTGCGTGGAAGACGACCGGGCGGAAATGATTGCACCTCTACGACATGCCCGGTGCAGGATTCGGGAAAAGACTCTGCATTAACATGACAGGCTACTGACGATGTCCTCCAACAATTGCATCGTGTCCAGCCGTGCTCAGCCCCGACGGCCACATCCATCTCTTTCTCTCGCGCCGATGAAACTTACAATGCGGCCGGCCTGGACCCTCGAACCTTCGAGAAATCGATGTCTGCACAATTGACATTCCATCGGCCATCGAGACGGCTCCGCCGCATAGCTTTCGACCGCCCACGCATCCGCGGCGGCCCGAACCTCGGACGCTCAACGCCACTGCATCTCCTCCGCGTTGTCATCGCGAGAGGTCTGTTCAGGATGAGGGATCAGGATGCATTTCGATCGACGGTGCCGCCGGGCAAAATGTCAGGACTAGGGCTCGTGTGGTCACATGCAGGCCGATATTTGGGGTTTGTTTTCCTTTGTTAGCGCCCTTCGGCTCAAGTATATACACTTCTCGCCTCTCGTGCCCTTTTACTTTTCTTCATACTACTACTTTGTACATAGTTGACTGATGCAACGATTTGCTAGTCTTCACACAAAATCTGTGACGCGACGGCACGATGCGTTTCTTGCCCATTGACGAGGGAAGACATGGGCTGCATTGGTCATTAGGACGGAAGCGAGAATCTGGTGGCAAAGAATCTGCTCGGTAGGATCGACGAGTGGATATCGTACTCCATGAAGATAGATCGTTGTTGTCATTCTTGTTTCTCACGGCTACAGGCGGAAAATTCCTGCTATTCATATATATAAAAGTATGAACGTAAATCAAAAGGTCTTATGGTCTAGTGGTATGATTCTCGCTTAGGGTAAACCTGAGCTCGATGTGCGAGAGGTCCCGCGTTCGAGTCGCGGTAAGACCCTTTTTGTTCTCTCTCTGAAGCACCTTTTGATGAGCTTCTGGCTCGCATACAGCCAATTCAAGTATCATTGATAGGTCATGATTCGGTTGAATCAGGTGAACCAATAAACAAGATTTTTTACACAATGGTTAAAGGATCTTCGTCTAAGACTTGCGCGTACCAGTTAATCGGCAAAAAGATGTACATCGTCACCTATACTGGCTATCACGGTACCCAACTCACGTGCCTCGATTAAGTTAGAATCATGTTGTATTCCCAGATGTACATTAGTTTAGCTCTTCACGCAACAATAACAACGTTAACGATTGTCTTTTTTGTTCCTGCCGTGACAGTTTTTTGCGTCCAAATTAAATATACTATCCCAAGATTAAAACTCATAATGTAGATACTATCTTCGACCCTCGCCCCTAACGATTTGTCTTGACAATATCATCCATTGACAGAAAAACTTAATTACCAAGAAAAGCATGCTTAATGATGAAGACCGACTTCTACCTCCGATTGAATCAAACGTTCAACGCAAAACATATTTAAAATGGATGATACAGAATAGTAGATTCGAATTCAATCTATCTCCATTAGTTTCTGCCTTGGAAAACACCGAAAATAAAGATGCAAAGATATTGGGGGATTGTTTAAATAAAAATTTCAATTGCATAGGTGAAGAAATGGATAACATGTATGATGATGGCAATTATTTACAGAAAGATCAAGAACGCTTAGCAAAAGAGTTAGGTTCAGCTAACTTGCGTGTCGAAAAATTAGAAGAACTCAATCAGTTGAGGGAGCTTTAAAAATATCACAGAATACTTGTTTAAAAAGCAATGAGACAACAGCAATGCTTGTCGAAGAACAGACGAAGCTTATTAGTGTAATAGCCAGCGCTAACTATGAGAAGATTTTACAAAGAAGTACCTCCAACCCAATCAAGTTTACCGGGGCTGAAAAAGATATCATCAAAAGCAAGACCAATTTACAAGTTGGAGAACGCAGATTATGTTGAACTTCGCGGAAGATAGAGATTATTTCAAAGATGAAAGGGTCAAAACTTTAACAATTCTTCGCTGCTTAGGTGGTGAGGTCTACCTTATGAATATAGAATTATTGAGAAAATTTTCAGATCATCCAAATAACCCTGAAGATTGGGGTGTTCAGACTTCCAGAGAGTTATTGCAGAGATCAAATAAACAGTATGAAACTATTGATTTAGCCCACGACGCAGCTCTCAAATTTGATGATTTATTTCAAGATGCCAGCCAATTTCAAGACTTTCTTGCTGTATTTACATCCTTGGCAATTAAGAGTAAGAAATCCGAAGCACCAAAAGTAGATGCCTTGAAGACCAAAGTGTCAACTGAAATCGTGTTGGCGCTAAAAAAATGTTGCAAGCCCACGATCCCGTGACTATTTTGCGGCCTGGTCGGATTCATGCCAGATACTTAACAATAATCAACAAGAATTTGAACATAATCAACGAAATAAAGCAATGGTAAATCAAACTTATATTTCCAAAAGTCGACCGATCCTACAAATAAAGATGACTGCTTTAAAAAATGAAGAAGATTTAAGGAAAACAGTGTAGTTTTCACAGGGTAACGTAAATGTTACTGGGAAATTAAGTATGAGTGGTTGTTTCATCACTTCTCTGCTCCTGATTAGAATCATGAACTTATAAAGGGGCTGCACAGCTGACTAATTAGCCTCGCTTAAGGAACTGTTAATAATCCCAGTCTCCCTTGCTCTCCCATTTGAGATAGTATGTTTGTCACAACAAACAGAATCTACTAAAGAGGCTTATCGTCAAAAATGTTTTCAGAAAGGCCTATGCTATTATTGAAAGGTTTTTGGTCATATGGCTCAGGATTGCCATTCAAAGAAGGTGCGAAACTTTAACCAAGATTGTAACGCTAGTTATAACTTCTGGCTTTGCTAATTTTAGTGAAACCCAAAATTCTCATGATGTCTTGTTTAACGCTCCTGTACAAAAACAGGGAAAAGCACAGCCTCTAGTCAAAGTCGCGACCAAAGGCCGATGGAAGAGTATGACTGGATGCAAAAACTTTTTCATGATAAGGAACCTCTTAGTTTACAGTCTACAGGAATCAAAAAATCTTTATTTATACCAGCAAAAATTTCCCCGGCGCATAATCTTCCTAGAATTCAACACCTTAATAGACCTTGAATGTACCGCATTTGGATTTATTGATAGAAACATAGCTTTACGATATAACTTATCAACAAAAAGACTTCCTCGCCCACACGAAGTGTGTCTAGCTGACGGCAAAACAAAGGATCAAATAACAGAATGCATAATTATTCCAATGACCATTGGGTCACATCAACAAATTAGTTTCTTTTATGTAACACAACTAGGCCCCGATAATCCACTGATTCTTGGTATTCCCCGGCTGCAACTCCATGTCCCGTCAATCAAATGGGCGAACATGAAGCTCCTCTTTTGCTCGTCGCATTGCCATCAAAATTGATTGCCATTCAAGTCGCCTCGATTCGTACACTCGCACCTAAGAGGACCGACAGAAAGAACGATCTAAGGAAGGCGAGAACCCAGTTCGCTAATATTTCAAAATTGACTATATGGAGAAAAACTGAATCTCTTGATGAAAAACTGTCGGAAAATTTGGGAAATTTGGAAAAAACAAAAATAACTGTTCCCATCCCTCAGAATCGTTTAGAAAATAAGAATATCAAAAGGCCAGATTTGGAGGATATAAGATACTCTAGTACCATTAATTTTGCTGAGTTTTGCAAAGGAAAAGATGTGGAGGCAGTGGCAGCCACATGGGACGAGCTTGGTCAGACAGATAGTTTGAATACCAAAGACGAGAGCACCACAGCCATGGAAATACCGGAACTGCCAGATGAATGCTTTCGAATGTGATGCTAGGACTAGGCGATTCATAAAAAATGCGCTCCTACTTTTCTAAGTCATGCCATAAGTTAATTGATGAATGTTACAATCCTGATAGTCGAAAAATAAATCGCACTAGCGAAAGAGATACCGACAATTTTCTGGAAGGGAAACCGACTCTTTTATCAGAAAAAATTATTCAAAAATTACCATCGTGGCTTCGTGAGCTCAGCGATGCATTCCTCCCTCAAAAAGCAGATATATTGCCGCCAAACCGAGTCAGGGACCGCAAAATCGTGTTGTTTCCGGGAAAAAAACCTCCATAAAATAAGAATCGTCCCTTATCGGTACCGGAGCTAAAGTTGTTCGCAGATGGTCAGAAGATAATTTAAACAAAGATTTCATCCGTGAGTCTCGAGCGCGTTGCGCTGCACCGCTATTACTTGCCGCAAAATCTGGTGGCGGTGTAAGGGTTTATCAAGACTACAGAGGCTTGAATAATGTTACTGTAAAGAACAGATATCCCTTATTGTTAATCTGGGAAACTCTTGATACGATTTGTCATGCAAAATATTTTACGAAATTAGACATTATTGCAGCTTTTAATAAGCTACGTATTGCCGAAGGACATGAATGGAAAACAACATTCATTACTCGTTTTGGTTTATACGAATCTTTGGTTATGCCGCTCGGTCTATGTAACGCGCTTGCCTCATTTCAGCATTATATAAATCATACGTTACATAATTTGCTGGACAAATTTTGCATCGCTTATCTAGATGATGTACGTGTGTGCTCGGCGACGCGACAAGAGCATAGAGAACATGTTCGACTGGTTGTATAGAAGTGGACCCAACTAAGATAAAAACAATAACGTCTTGGGGGTCGGATGGTGTAGTGGTATACCATCCAGGCCGGTCTTCCAAGTAGGGTTTGGGTAGCCTGAACATCTACACCACTCGAGACAGAAGATCGCTGGTTCGACTCCAGCAGACCTTACCTAGCTGAGGGAAGCTACGATGATGATGATGGCATGTCTGAATAACTCAAGGTTTTTTGAGAGGTTTCCCTTGGGTGAGTTTCACGGATGGTATAGTTCGGTGGGGGTGAAGAAAAAGCCGCCTGCCACAATCGTAGTGATTCTTGCAAATGATATCCGAGGCATGATGTTCATCACGACTATATCGTCATTGTATCTGAATGAAGTCGACACCTGCGTGGGCCAAAAGGCGCCGGATCGGGTAGAAGAAATCAAAAAAAAATAACGTCTTGGGAGCCGCTGAATTTGATAAAAGATCTCCGGAAATTTCAAGGCCTTGTAAATTACTACCAGCGATTTATCCGAGGTTTTTTTAGTATTGCGCAACCATTGAATTGTCTCCTAGAAAAACGTAGCATGGCACTGGGGAGTGTTGAAATTATAGGGGATGATTTGGGTTGTATATAATGCAGAATCGGTGTCGGCGATTAGACCGAGAAACTAAGATATCTCAATGATTGTAAATAGAAGAATTGATGATGAACTGTAATAAATATTTTAAAATTTTTGGTAGAATATAGCCTGATAAGATGGATAGACGTAGTAACCAGAATGCTTAGTCTATATCTTATGGTTGCTCACCGGTATTTATGTGGTGTTCTGAATATACAGTAAAAACTGGTTAACGCTATAATGCGTAATGAAGAAAAATCTATCGGGTTATCAAGTTTATTGGGTTACCGAGTTACAGATTTTATCACGTGAACCAATCTGTGATTGGCCTTTGCTGCTTACTATCCTGTATCCTGCGCTTGTAAACTTCTTCACGATCATCCAAATGTGAAATTAAACAGTCATCTCCTCGCTGCTCTTCATAGAGGCGGAGAGTATTCAAAGCCTCCAGAGCCTGCTTATCAGTGATACTAGGTAGTATCTCCTCTTCCTCAGCACTTTCGTATATGATCGGTGGATCGAATAATTCAACGATCTGCTCCTCAGGGAAAACATGGGTCCGAAGTTGACTGAGCATACAAATAAATAAAATTACCTGGGTCGGGTGGTGCAGTGGTACACCGTCCTGGCCGTTCTCCCAAGTAGACTCTGGGCAGCTTCGACACATGCCCCACTCCAGACAGGAGAAAGCTGGTTCGAATCCAGTAAGACCCGCGTACCACACTCACTCGCGGTGGTGTTTTTCTCATGGCTTGATGAAGGCATATTCAGATAACCACGGGGTTTTCCTGCTTTTCCCTGTGGTGTGTATTTACGGAAGAGGTTACATGTCGGAAGACGTTATCCTCGTAGTGGTATCTGCAAATGAAATCTGAGGATGAGTGTTCCAAAAATCGTCAAAATGGGTTATTCTATGAGAAACACACCTTCTGTAATCATTCTTGTCATAGGTTCAGGCTGCATACACAGAATTGATTTTAAAAAACAATTTAAAAAAATACTTGGTTGCTAGGGCGTTGCTAGCCAAATTACAATACATGTTGCAAGACTGTATATGTACATGTACATTACCGGCGTCCATTCTACGAAAAACAGTATTTTTTTGCAATTTACACCCTATATACTACGTATATGGGTATATTCCTGATATGAAAATTCACCTCTATAGCCCAATAATTTCACATTTCCAACTGATATCGGGAGTTCAGAGGTTCACTGCTAAATTTGTGAGATTGAGGAAGTGTCATAGCCTTAACTAGGATTTCGCCTTATAGGGGATAGCGTTAACGGGTTTTTACTGTATGTCTCAACAGTCACGCATACGGTGATTTCACATATTACTGTTGTTTGGAAATAGTGGTAGCAGCAAGTGGTGAGACTTGATGGAGATAATATCACAGAGAAGACAGATTGGCACAAGGAGTCTGTTAATCGTAAGTGAAGAGTTGTTAATTACTCTCACTTAGACACAGCTATTTATAATATCTATCTGAAGAAAAGGAAATCTAGTGATTTGTATTAATACGGTTTAGCGTATTTTACCAACCTCACAACTTATAGGAAGATTAGTATGTGTAGATCTCGTTGAGTGCCCACAGCTATCTTATCCAAAGTTGGATGTACTAATTTCAACAATTACAGTTTGACTCGTGAAGCAAGTCATGCCAAAAGCGCCAACAGCAACGTTCTGTAACAGATAGTACAAATATAAGTGTACATGAGTGTTGTGCTGGCTCGGTCAAGGTATTAAGATCGTCAGTGACGGTTGTTAGACCAGTATGGGATGGAATGTTGTGGAACTTCATGGAAAGCAGCACTGGTATCGCGCACAGTCCGTAGAGGGCACAAGACGATGCTAGAACATTCGGTAATCCATGATCAGAATCAGGGACCAGTGTATAACTTTAATTCTCGTGTATATAAGATATCTCTCACTCTATACATATCATTAGATGGCTCATTAACAAATATCATTGTATTCACACTCAGTCATTCTCCCACTATTTCTACACCATACATTGTGTAGTTGAAGAACAGTCTCATAGATGCATTACAGCGTCCTCCGGTAGCTCATAACTATAACAATGAGGTTGTTAGATGATGCAACCTAAAGCAATAAAGCATCAAGCAATACAGTATATGAACACAGCACACAAGATGTCAGAACAATGACAGTGCAATGACTCAAGACAGAATGATAGGATAACGTCAAGTAACAGACGCGTATAGGAATAACAGAGGACTAGAACATCAACACTCGTCTAGTCAGAAGTATGCCCAGGATATGAAACCAATGCTTGGCACTATATGCAAGATATAGTACTGTCAGTTTTCAACCGGGCGAAGCATCGCAAGTAGCCTTCGAGCAGTTAAAAAAGGGGTATTGATAAATCGTCGCCCGTCGCTTCGCAAAATCGTCGCTGTGCATGCACAACTACGAAGCCTCAGGCAGACAAGCTAGAAATAGGGCGAACACAGAAAGTACCCCACTTTTAGGAATTTATTCCTTCTATAAGGATTCTATTGCAAGCGAATATCTATATTATCTGAATTGTTTCTATTCTGTATGCACTTCTATTCAAACTTCAATGTAAGCTTCTTTGTAAAAAAAATTTAAAAAATTCAGTCTTCAGTGGATAAATTATTAGGAATCTCAAACCCGGAAGGTTCTCGCCGATTTAAAACTGTACTCCCACGACCGACGTCAGTCTTTCTGCGTTTAATATTTTTAGAGCCTTTTGCTCTACCTTTTCGCTTCACAACAATCCGGGGATCATAGACCTGATCAGCTCTAACAGTTATGATCGAATTACTGCTACCCGGAGAAGGCCGCTTAAACCACCAATGCTCATGAAAGTGGAGCATATGAAGTGGTTCTCCAGCTATCTTACAGTTCCAAATAGTGTGTACACATGGGACACCAAAACTAGTGCGAGCACTACATGTACATATACAAGGTGGCTTCCAGTTGGCGTAGTCCTTTGGAATTTTGGCTATCTCTTCCACTATCTTAAACGGGTAGTCATGAACATTGCCAAGAACTTGTGCAAATATTGGATTACCGGCATAGAGAGAATTTGTGATACGCTTCTGTGCAGCACACTTTTGCCAGTAAGCCACCGCCTGATTGTTCCAGTATAGTCGGAGCTTGTCAACCACATCTTTTAGATGCCCTGTTGAGGTGTTTAGATAGTTCTTAAGCTGAGCATGATTTCCCTCCAGCTCACTCGTGACTTTGTGTCCGAAGTGGTAATGCTGATCAACCCAGAAGAGCACCTTATATTCGTTAGCTACAAGGGAAGAAATACGTATTGACATATTACCAGTTTTTCCTTATACAGCAACCATGATTCACAATACCTGATAGCCTCTTCTCGAACTTTGCAGGCTCGCAAATCTTGAACATTTTTTT
>JAKRRZ010000810.1:0-16034 GCA_022627015.2 Podosphaera aphanis | reverse complement strand
ATTTGGGAACCATAAACACCCTCTATCATCGTCAGTGTCAATCTGTGTAATCGTCGCCATCAACAGAATCATCTAACCTTTAACGGTACGTCCTTCAGACTTGTTCATAACCAATTATTTCAATTGGCGGTAGATGAGAATGACTTGGAAAGACTCATAGAGTC
This sequence comes from Podosphaera aphanis, assembly GCA_022627015.2. Lineage (NCBI taxonomy): Eukaryota > Fungi > Ascomycota > Leotiomycetes > Helotiales > Erysiphaceae > Podosphaera > Podosphaera aphanis. Next base: position 15,870 of record JAKRRZ010000810.1, on the reverse strand, counting down.
AATGCCACGCAGAATCAGGTCTGTGTATGAAGCTGGTGGTGGATATAAGAGGTACTAAGAGTTTTGTCCTAAAATTTTATTTGTTGCATAAATCTAATTAATAGATTGTATAATTTTATTTACATTCCAAAATTAGAAGTTCACATTCAAAAAGTCCTGTGATTTTTCCCATACAAAAATTTAAGGTTTAGTGCAGATCTTCGGTAAATCATGCCATAATAAGTTAGAAGATACGCTAATATACCTGTAGGATCCACTATTTCAGCGTTGTTCACATTCAATACCGCTCCTATACTGTATATGTAAAATTATGTAAATCTTCAGCGTACTACATACAGTACTAATAAGCTTCTTTTACAAGGGCGTAAAACCTCATACGCCTTCCGTTACCTCAGAACTGTAGGTAGAGCTCGCATGCTCGCAACGGAAGTCTTGGTGAGAGGGGGCGTCTAGCGGAAACCCGGGATTGGCATGGCAGAAATGATCATTAAACATTGACCACGCCAACAATAAATGATGGGGCAGAGATCTCTACCCGGCATACACATGCGTGAGGGCATATTTTGAACTTTATACTTCGTTCCACAGTTTCGGAAATATTTGACAGTTACTCTTGTATTTCCCTGTCGACGATGGAGATTGCATCATCAGGGCAGTTAGCGATGTGATGAAGGGCCACTTAATATTCAACTTTGGCCGGCCGAGATAAGAAAGGTAATCTTACGGCTGTGAACTCAGAGAATAGTTTGCCGTGGTTTGTGGGTCCAGTTGAATGAACGATCGACCGGATCATATCAAATTTTTGTCCCATATTATGCTGGATGATTTGAAACATGCACATCATACCCCATACTTAATTACCGAAACGGTTTCCCCGTCTCTGGAGAACGCAACCTCTTTCTGCTCATCAAAGATCATATGTTGGACTTTTACACACTGATGCTTTGAATTTTATTTCCTCAGCGCATCTCCAAGAAACCTTTGCGATTCATCTTCGTTGTGTTTTATCAGAATCGTCGCTGTACATAGTATTTAATCTTGGACGTCATATGAACCTGGGATAGAAGCCTAAGGTGTTATATTTATTTGGAACTCAATGTAGATCATAGCAGAAGATCTAGACCCGCCATAGCTTGACTTTTACCATAGCGCCGTCAACACCCAAAATCATGATGAAGCACGGAGCCGACTTGGCATCATGCTGAGAAGCAGACCAAGGCAATTAGTTGCCATTGATGAGAGCCAGAATGTTTTAACAATTTGAGCTCAACTCAACCGTGGTCTCTGTGTGAGAATAATCAGGTCGCTGATAATCTCGAGAACCATCGATCTTTTGAAAATAAACGTACGTCATCCAACAAAACAGAAGTGAAATTATCGATCCACCCTCTCGTCGACGTCAAAGTGGATCGCATCTCTTTGAAGCGAAAAAAATGCCAATAATTTGAAGAGTCACATACGTATGTGCGTGGAAGTGCTTGTTGGCAAGTCAACCAGGCGAACGCTGTGTACCAGATAACCTCTGCGCCATCCTAAGATACCTGATGGCAGATTGATGTCTCAAGGAACGATGTTTCAGAGAACAGACGTCTGTTCACGGAGCATGACGGCCCGACGGGGATTCGCGGAGAAGGAACGAGGGTAGATGGGATGAAAGTTAATCCCACAAGGGCCCGTCCTCGTTGAGTCACGAGCAGCAGTTTGTCCAGGGGGAGGTAATACTATGCCCTCTAGTTGACTTCAAAAACCCTCAAGAAAAATGGAGCATCTTTGTGGGTAGAAAGTCATTATACCATGTAAAACGATATACCGTGTAAAACTCATGCGATAAAGCTCAGAATCGTCATGTGTGATGCTGATATTTGATACGGAATGTCGAGCAAGAGCCAAAAGAATCAACGTGCAGCCAATGTGTGATATCGTGAGCTGATTAGAAGACGAAAGATATCAATGGAATTTGCCAGCTGCCCCACTCCAAAGCTTAATGTTGGACAAAGTCTTGTACTTTCATTACCGGAATCGCTAGGTATCTACGTACAGGACTTACATTGGCTTCTTTCGTTGTCGAAAGTGAAAGAAGCCTGAAGACGCTTTTCAACTCTTGATCGACATCATATGACATGGCTAAGCCCCGTTGAGGCCCATTTTTCTTAAGGTTTTTTGAAGTCGATTAAAGGGCATAGTAGTAACGGTGTGCGTGATTGGTCGCTTGACCGATACCGATTAGCCCACGGACCTAGTCCAGTTGACCGACCAATAATCCTCCCACCACTCTTGAGACTACCAGACTTACATGAAGACAAGGCTGCGCACAGTAAAGTAAATCAGCATGCCAACCGTCAACCAACGTTCTTTCTCAACATAATCTAACGTCGGTAAAATGTCTGGGATTTATCCGTTCCTCGCCAGTGCCCTGCTAGCCGCTTTGGTAGTCGGACGTACCCATGCTCTAGAGCATGGCTACCGCGATAAGCTCAGCCTTGGTATTGGGATCGCTACAGGCTGAGCGCGATCAAGGTTCCAGCAATTAATTAGGTGGAATCCTTTTCATGTCATTATGAACGAACCGTTGTCTCCAGTTCCCGCAGCGGACGGGCTGCACGAGTCACGTGAAATGCATAATGAGTCTGGTCTATAGGCTGCATACGGCTGCATGCGGCGACATGCCCGTTCCATGTCCCAAAGCTATCCCAATAGCAATCCATGGAATTTGAGAGCTAGCTATCTGACCTCCACAAGAATGCTCGAGATCCTTGTGAGAGACAACCACGGCAAATTAGCGGGTGCTGGGTGTCGGGCTACTGAACGACCAATGCACGAGGAATACAATGCCGGTCGCCGAAGGTAAGGCTCGATCGCAGGCGAACACCGACGCCAGACCTGAAGGTAAGCACGAGGCAAGAAATCCTAACCAAGCCGCACAACTACCTGGCTCAGATCGTGATGCAATGTCATCACCGTCCTTAGATGAAGAAATGTTCGCGACGATTCTTACGAGCCCGTGGTCCGGCTAAATACCCGTCTGTCCGTCTGTCCGTTTGTCCGGTGGGTGGCTGGTCAGTGATAATGGCGGAGCTCCAGCGCACGTAATGCGCTGCCTACGGGGACAGAGGGAACATTGGCTGCGACTCGCCGCCGCCGCCGCCTTCTCTATTAGATCGTGCCATGAGACGCAGCTGGGCCTCGTGGCTCACACAAGTCGCTCACCCACAGCAATGCGGCATAAAGGTCACCGCCCGATGAATTGTGTCATACAATTAACCGATCGGTCCTAAAAACTTTTCTGAAGGCAATTCCTGGTTTTGCACGAGTGTAACGTAGCCAGGTGGTTGGTATACCATCCGAGATTAATAGAAAATGTGCTACTATTCCTTCAACGATACATTAATACGAAATCTGTTCCCATTTTGACGAACGGGATAAGTTCTTCCTGCAAAATAACGCAATGGCCGCCCTGCGGAGGTCTTCGAGTGCTCTCACTATACTGCGCCTAGTCCGTACGAACACTTATTGAAATGACGCTGAGATAAGGCGCCAACGACAATAAATTGGACAAAATCACAATACTTGAATCATTGATATATTCTGGTTCAAATTATAACGAGACTTAGAACATTAAGAAATATGCATTAATTCATATTCGAATTCGATATCGAATTTCCTACATCTAATATGATATACACAATTTTACACACACGATTTTGCGTCATGTGGATTACCTAAATATCTAAAGTCTCTGAGCTTTATCGGTGCCCATCCAGAGACTTTAGTGCTGATCATGAGTAGAGCATGCTACTATTTTTGTAGTTTGTCTTACATGCCAGTCGCTGCGTTATTTTGTCGTTGCCTGTCCGGCTCGGTTTGTTGTTCATCAGACATAGACCAGTTTTTCAAAATTTTCCCTTAATTCTGTTCTGTTTACTATCTTTTGCTTAAATGATATGGGGTGCCGTTCCTTGACTCTGCTCAAGTTTTTCGTCGCTCAGTATGTCCGATCTGAGAATGACATATCGACGTTTCGCCCATTTTCATCGAAGCTATCCGATGGGGCATCTTCATAACATGTGCCGATTGAACTTCCACTTCCGCTGCCAGTGGGACTCTTTCTTACGTCAAACATTTCGTAAGGACTGCTGATAGGTGTAGGTAAGTGATGAGGAGCGGTTAAATTTAGATTGACGACTAAATTCCCCCGGCTAGGCCCCGACGTGCTGTATCCTCTTTGATTCGGAACGTTCATACTCCTCATCGATGACATCGTCATATTGGAGCCAACCTTCCTATCTTTACCACGTCCTTTGATTCCTTTATTGCTATTCTTGTATAGGTCCGCGAAGTATTCCCAGAGCTCTTTATCGGCGGCGTGTACGAGATCTCCATCTTGTATTGAAGCAAATTTTGCCGTAAGTGCGCGTAAAGTCGCAATATGAAATTTGTTTTGGTGCGACTATTATTAACATTCAAGTTAGAATCTTAACTTAATAACATAACTATGAAGCAGCATAAAACTGATGTCGGAAAAGAATATAAGTGGGGCTATGTCATATGACTCGTTTGATCGACATAAATTTGGGGATGATCATCGTGTTGTGGGACAGATCAAAAAATGCTTCCGGGGTAGCATTGAAGCTCTGAGAAAATAAGATTAACGAACCTTGAGGTTACCGAGTTGCGTAAATTGCTTTCCGCAGTCGTCAAGTTTACAAACATAAGGTTTCGAGTGATCGTGCACGATCATGTGGGCACGTACGTTCCCTCGTTGAGCGAAACGTTTTCCACAGCTGTCGCATCCAAATGGCCGTTCACCAGTATGTCGTCGTTCATGAGTCTGGATGGAAGTGTAAGCACAAAGACGTTAATATTTCGAGTCTATTACCTTGAGGTTACCAAGTTGTGAAAATCTTCGGCCACAGCCCGGTTGTTTACATGACTATTTAAAGTTAGTTGGATTGATGATTGTTAAGGTTATACTAACGTAAGGCTTTACACCTGTGTGAGCTCGCTCATGAATATCAAGATGTGTCTTCTGGTAGAAGCTCTTAGTACAGCCCTCGACTGTACAGTGATAGCGCTTTTTGCTACCTCTGGAATTACTTTGTTCATCCTGTGAGCCGTTTTGCGTGAGCATAACTTCATTTCCATTGACGAAATATCCTTCATTGCTTGAGAAGTTTGAAGTTAGGGGTGAACCTACCACAGATCCACCACTTTTTAAAGCTGGGCAAGTTTTCTGTGGCTGAGCAGACACCTTGGATTGTATTGCTTTCATAAGAGTATCGACCTCAGTCTTGAATGTAACTTCGCTGGGTCCTTCTTTTTCTGCACATGGTGGAGGTGATGATAGTTTGTGCTCCAACGGAGGGAATCTTGGAGATTCTATTGTTGGAGTCCACGGCGCTTCATTTTTAACCTGATTACTCTGGCTCTGTTCTTCCTCGATCACAAAACCTTGTCGTGCAGGCCGGCAAAATGGATTACCCCGTACAACACTGTTGGTATCAGAGGGGAGTGGACATGTTAACGTGTGCCGTGTGGGGAGATAGGCATTTGCAAATGGAAGGCCGGAGTTGTGTGTGTTTGTTGTGTGAAATGGATGGTAAGAAAATTGATTCTGCTGCACCTGCGGCTGATGAGGATTGTGGTGTGGTAAAAGAGGTGTGAGAGGAATAGGATTGTATTCAGGTAAGGGAGCATAATGCTGAGCTATCATGGCACGACTGGAGTTGCGAGGATCAAAAGTTTGAATTATTCCTGAAATATCGACGGCATAGTATGAATCGATTGATGGTTGATGTTGTTCAGGCCAACGGCTCCAGGCCCGACTTGGAGCTTGAGTAGTGACAGCCATCTGGAAGGTTGCAAGTTCGATGTCAATGCTATCGAATCTCTCAAGTCTGGATATTATTTGTTTTTATTTTAGGCGAAATTTTGTAGCCACGATCTTGTCGTTGCTTATGTAGGACTTTCTTACGGGATGGATAAAGCGAGTTGAATGGGTGAAGTGGGATATATGAACAATGGGGAGAGAGATTGACGATATTGGCGATTATTGGATAGGACGAGAACTCCGCGGCGAGGGTGGGCGGTCGCTGTGATTAATGATAAACGGATAATGATGGGAAGTCTACGGTTAAAAAAAGTCGATGGGGATTTGATGAACGAATATAACCTTCTCTGGTCATAGAGATCATCCATACACCCCCCGCCTCCCCCCCCGCTGGAACAGGATAACCTGAAATAGAAATCTCGCCCAGTGGAATGTCTTCTGGAACCCGGGCCTGTAGAGGGCGCCAATAGGAATTCACGGAAAGAGAGAACTTGACAATGAGACGCAATAAGGCCTGCAAGGCTGCTAGGGAAGATATGAATGGTCCCAGACTCTACATAGAGCCAATATAGAAATTATTGAAAATTATTCATGGGACTGGCGCTAGAGGAAGTTGTCAACAGAAAATGGTATGGAACATGGATTATGATGATCATTCATTATCATAAATAGAGTGAGGATTAGCATATATGGATAAATGGTTTTCATATAACTCTCTATCATTGGACCATAATCACTATATTCATTGCCATTTAGTCCTAATGTATAATAGTCCCAGTTACGAGAATAATGTTTTCCTGCTCACTTGATGTGACCAATCAACTTGTGGAAATACTAATTGTTTCCGAGCTTTCACTTGCTTGAACTTGACAATGATTGGACGTGAGGCTGGTCAAACACCAATTAGGGGCTAGGGATTAAGGTTCAATTAGGGTCAACAACTTTGACGGTAAGTCCCACTTTCCCCCCTCCTAGCTCTAACTAAGCCTCTCCCCCAATTTCCACTCTCTCCCCCTATATTGTTCTGTTCGGCGACTAAATCCCCACTCACCGGATAGACGCGAGTAAAATGCTGTTATGTTATCTTCGGCCTTTAGTTATCAAGGTATTCTCCTCGTTACTCTGAACCCGTATCGCACTGGACGTAGCATCCTATGTTGTCGTTCACAGTAATAACCAATTGATTTTACCAAAAAGTCGCTTTTCTCTATTGCTCTGACTATTCGCGTGTAATGTTAGTCTCCTCACTTGCCATTCTCGATCTTCGGATGCTTTCTTGCATGGCGGAGGTTTCCCGTCCAGTCAAACCCGCTGGAAACTTGCTGGAACAAAATTTCAAACCCCTCATCGCCAGTTACAGCAAGAATGAGACAAAGTGTAGACTTCACTGCTGCCGTTACGACTTTACTGTCGCCGCATCTCAACCATCACATGTGATCGAGAGAGGGTGGAAGTCCAGTAGGATCAATATATAAGTTACATGTACCATGTACTATTTACCATTTACCTCCTTCACTGTCTGATGCTTTCCTGTATATCCGTCTCGATCTTTCTCTCACCTACCTACCTACCTACCTACCTACCTACCTTTACTTAAAAGCTCGCTCTTTCTATTCCTTGGGCGTCTCCGAGCAGGTAGAGCACTTGGAAAATGGCTGGCTCAACCGAAATGACGCTCACCAAGGTAACTAGGGGGACGGCTCGTAAATGGTCCAAGGCTAATTAGTTTAGCGGCCTCATTTCCATAATAAACGCCTTGTCGGGGTATCGTTCTCTCCCCCCGATCCCTTGCTGGTCTGCACTCATGCTTCTACCCTGCTCAACAACTGTAACCATCCTTTTATATGTGCATACACGTATCATATGTTATTCAATGCCTCGTACCGGCTTCAATTGTCTTTATTTCTTCGGCTATTGCCTGTGGAGTATCCTACATCGGAGATGTGGGCGACAAATGTGAGAAGTAATACTGTAAATGCCCACATGGTTCAGGTCATACATATATCGGTTTGTCTAACCTAATACATTATCTGATGAATCGAGACGCCGTGGACATCAGCACGTTGCATGAAAGTAACATCGTCTATTTGTCCTCAACTGGTGGATAAACGAGGAGATATAGTAGAGAAAAATGCTCTGACCAAAGTTCATCAGCATGCAGCTATCGGCTGGTCTCGAGTGAGATTACATGATTCTAAGTACTGCTATTAGCTGCATCTAAATTTTTATCATTCAACAGGTAAATATTAAACGAGGCAAATATGATTGGCCCTTGGATCTGGCACGCACCCCCTTTCGTGACGTGGGAGATAAATGTTTCCGGCGGGAAATCTTGGCGTATGGAGGTTCATAAGAGATGACGACATTTGTACCAAATCAGGCTGAGAATTTTAGTTGAGGTTTTTATCGTCTCGATGAATATTAGGGTTAGGGTTATTGTAGTGTCGTCGCCAAATTTCCACCCATTGATTCTTTTTCAAGCTAATTCCTGCTTCTCAGTGTATACAGATACGTATTAATTTCACCATTATCAACATTATACATGGGACAAAATGTCACCATAAGTTAACCATTTTTGACATAAAATAATATCATCTCCTCACATCGTTGATTGATAGCATCAATCAATGTGATGTGACTGTGATGAATCTGAGAATAATTAATCAATTGGACAAATAATTTCAGTGATACATACATGGATTTACTAGCATATCTAGCGTAGCTTGGGCACATGCACCGCGTAGTCACTTGTGCATCACTCACGCTTTATTGGACGAATTCTTTTAATTCGATACCACTATTACCTAATTAGGTAATAAAGCGTCCAATAAAGCGTGAATGAGGCACATATTACTACGCGGCGCTTGTACCCAAACTACGGTACATGTATAAGAGCTCAATTACGAAAGTCTCTACATGTTCTAGCTTGCAGTAGGTACCAATACCAGTATATGTAGGAAGTTGTCGCTTGTCGATGGCGCCAGCATTGTTTTCGTTGACACATATCAGCAGCAGCAGTAATCTTTCCAAAGTTTGAGCTGAAGTCGAAATCTGCTCGCGCTTACCTATAACGCAAATTATTGTGCCCTCTATCCACCTGCCTCATTTTTTCTCATTCCAACCCCCTTTCTTCCTTGCTCCTCTCCCCTTAACACAGCATCTACTGCATTCCTTGCTCCTCCGTCATCATGGTCTTTCCGGATATTGAGGTTACTTTTCATCACGCTTTTGGATATATTCTAGACAGAAGTTAGCCCCCTTCCCGATGACCGGCTGGTTTTTCTATTGCATTCACGAGCTGCAACAAGATTACAACAATTACTTCGTGGCCTTATTACACTGCATTGTTTATGTGTGGTGATATACTTCATTACCTCTATACATACATTTGCATGTACAGCTTTTCTCTCCTCTCTCTAGGAGATGTGACATTTGAAGAACCATTATACTCATTGAAATACATGTAATGTACACCTTCGCAAACTTAAGGATGAATAACCCATCCAGTGGTGGAGAATACGGATACCTATGCTGGTGTAAAGCTGACAAGTCTTTGAGCTGGGTCAAGGATCCACCACCTGCTCTCACGATAAAAATTTTCATTAATTAGCTAAAAGTACTTACATGTACCAGTACTATCAAACCTTGGCATCAATGGTAAAAAAATTGCCCAGGACTCCTAGACTATATTTTAGACCCTGGCTATCGGAAAGGACTTCATGCACTCATGCCCTTACGCCATGCTGTAATATGTGGTAGCGTAACATCAATATCGCTTTGGAACTGAATCTTGCGGCGATGAAATTCTCAATCGAATCTGTATAAGCTCCAGTCGGAAGCGAAATGTATTTGCAGAAATTTTCTACAATATACATGTATAACTTTACACAGGTACGACAATGCATGTACATATAGTCTAGTCCCACCGGATTAAAGGTTGTTGGTTGAACCTTAAATGTCGTACAGGCATCTTCCAAAGCAAAAATCGCTTAATACTCCTAAAACGTACTAGATAGATATGCTGGCTCCTTTTCCCACTATGCCCGATTTTCGTTTACCTGGATTTTTCGTTTCCGTCACCGTCGCCCTACGATATCGAAGACAACAAGTTTCTATCAACTCCGTCTAAAATATTTAGAGAAAGAGAGTCGGAAATTTGCGGAAATATCAAGCTAAAGGAATTTGCCGCTATGATCAGTCGCGACATCAAAAAGCCGCCTTCCAAACTCACAAAGAGATCAGACTTTCACTTCAAGCGATCGTAAACCAAATCGGCTCCTCCATAGAACGATCACAGTACTCTTTCAATCCTTGTCATCTTGCACACTCTAGAATTCCAAGATACTCTCCGTTACTGAGCAGCATTCATGTTGATCAACATGGAGATTGCATTTTCGAGATGGAAACTGCACATCCTGGAAGTAACAATCAACCTGTTCTTTAAAATGGAACTTTCGAGAAGAAGTCATCCGAAAAGACTCAACACAAAGAGATACAGGCGTTTGATCTCCCCGTGTCAGCTTTTGTTGAGGACCGCGATGAAATTAAGGAAGGTAGAGGGAGTCAATAGGATATATTCAGCCTTGGATACATACTAGATATATTAAAGTTTAACTTAAACAGAATATCAGCTAGTTTTTGTCTGCTGTTCTCTTCTGTAGAGAACAGCAGCTCTAATTGGGGCTGCAAGTAAAGATGAATAGAAATTATCAACATTATCCTGCCAAGATTTCTCCCATACACATAAACTTCTGCGGCGAGTGTCATTCCTAAGTTGGATAAAACGTAGTGCGGACTTGTCAAGGGTTTCTGGCAAATCACTCTTGGATCTGGAAGTAATCTGCACTTCCAGCCCTGTCTTTTATGCAGGTCAGCAAAGCTTACCCTGGTGTGACTGTAGACGCCCAAAAAAACCATCAAAGATGGATCAAATCATCAAGATCTGCTGAGTAGACGGAAAGTAATAAATAATCACTTACAGGCCCCTTGATCTGTGGTGCGTCTCACTTAGTCGCGACACAAAACTTGCCTTATTTTTTCAACGACTACTAGTCAATCACAAACTTACTAAATTAAATTCTGCGAAAACATAAAGTTAGATAAGTACTTCTATAACACTTCTGTTTTTTTTCAGAATTGGAATTTACGCCTTTGTAGTAACGTAATAGTCGATTGAAAATTGTTATTATTGTATGGGGGGTCGGTCATCCAGAATGGCCGAGGACCCATAATTATTTAGCCCTGAATTTCAGAGTCGAAAATAATTTTGTGGAGGGCGTGCAGCTTCACGTGCCCTAAATTTTTGTCTATAACCTTTAACGCGAGGACCCTGTTTTGAACTTCGGGTAAAAATTCTTCGTTAACGGTCCCGAAGGCTGAATTAACAGCTTGAAATACCGTTATTATCAATGTGAACCATTGATTAACCACTAAGCACTGCGAGCAGCCTAAAAGCGGCATTTCAAAACTCCGTTCTGACGCTAAGGAGGTGTGTGCAATTCCCTCCGGGTGGGTGAGAGGTAATTTGGGAATTTTCTTGGGTCTCAAATGTGACCAATAGGGTCGGATGGTGTAGTGGAAGACCGTCCAGGCCGGTCTTCCAAGTAGGGTTTGGGTAGCTTGAAAATCTACTCCATTCGAGACAGAAGTTCGCTGATTCGACTCCCGTAGACCATACCCTACTGAGGGAAGCTACGATCATGAAGGTGGCATGTCTGGATAATTCAAGGTTTTTTGAGAGGTTTCCCTTGGGTGGGTTTCACGGATGGTATAGTTCGGTAGGGGTGAAGAAAAAGCTGCCTGCCACAACCGTAGTGATTCTTGCGAATGATATCCGTGGCATGATGTTCATCACGACTATATCATCATTGTATCTGACTGAAGTCGACACCTGCGTGGGCCAAAAGGCGCCAAATCAGGATAAGAGAAAAAAGAAAGTGACCAATAACCAGTCGAATGTCAGCGTTCGGCTATCGGAGGGCACGTGAGATTGGAATTTTAGTTTCTGGATCACGTGTACCTTTTTGGCGCTATTATTGACCCGCTTGTGCACAAGTTCCGCCCTAGTACGGTAAACTTATCACGTGGAGATCTGCATATAATTTGGCCGATGGACCCACTATTTCCCCGACTAAGTGAGGCGCACCATATCAGAATCTATAATGATATACCAGGGGGGATTCGTCATCCATGACGAATGACGATATGTGATATCAAGCTGGTTGATATTACGATATGCCAGTGAAGGGTTTTTTTTTTTTTTTAAATCATTCTTGTGTATGCAGCCTGAAGCTATGACACGAATAATTACGGATGGTGTGTTTCTCATAGAATGACTCATTTTGACGTTCTGGAACACTCATACTCAGATTTCATTCGCAGATACCACTACGAGGATAACGTCGGGTCGGATGGTGATGTGGTACACCGTCCGGGCCGATCTCCCAAGTGGACTCTGGGCAGCTTGGACACATGCCCCACTCGAGACAGGAGAAAGCTGGTTCGAATCCAGTAGGACCCGTAAACCATACTCTCTCGCGGTGGTGTTTTTCTCGTAGCTTGATGAAAGCATATTCAGATAACCATGGGTTTTTCCCGCTTTTCCCTGTGGTGGGTATTCACGGAAGAGGTTACATGTCGCAAGACGTTATCCTCGTAGTGGTATCTGCAAATGAAATCTGAGTATGTGTGTTCCAAAAACGTCAAAATGAGTTATTCTATGAGAATTACACCTTCCGTAATCATACGTGTCATAGCTTCAAGCTGCATACACAAGAATGATTTAAAAAAAAAAAAAAAAAGATAACGTCTTGCGACATGTAACCTCTTCCGTGAATATCCACCACAGGGAAAAGCGGGAAAAACCCATGGTTATCTGAATATGCTTTCATCAAGCTATGAGAAAAACACCACCGCGAGAGAGTATGGTTTACGGGTCTTACTAGATTCGAACCAGCTTTCTCCTGTCTCGAGTGGGGCATGTGTCCAACAGGGAAGCGTTGCATGCACGGACATATATTTAGTTGCTCGTCAGTGAGGTGGGGAAGGGGCTTGCGAAGGACCAATACTATGCCCTTCAATCGACTTCAAAAAACCTGAAGAAAGATGGGTCTCAACGGGGCTTAGCCATGTCATGTGATACCGATCAAGAGTTGAAAAGCGTCTTCAGGCTTCTTTCACTTTCGACAACGAAAGAAGCCAATGTAAGTTCTGTACGTAGATACCTAGCGATTCCGGTAGTGAAGGTACAAGACTTTGTCCAAGATTAAGCTTTGGAGTGGGGCAGCTGGCAAATTCCATTGATATCTTTCGTCTTCTAATCAGCTCACGATATCACACATTGGCTGCACGTTGATTCTTTTGGCTCTTGCTCGACATTCCGTATCAAATATCAGCATCACACATGACGATTTTGAGCTTTATGGTATGAGTGCTCCATTTTTCTCAAGGGTTTTTGTAGTCGATTGAAGGGCATAGTATAGCGATAATATCATGGTCGCTTAACTATCGGGAGGGAATTTTATGTTTAATGATGCATGGCCTGTGCACTAGCCCGCTTAAAATATGGATCGTGCACGGATGAAAAGTTTCAAAACAAATACAACATCGGCTTGAAAATAAAACGGGTGTGTCTAGTCGAGCCGCATCAAACAAAAACTTTGGAAAGTGATTTGCAAATTTAAACGGGGACCCCTTTAAACGGGCCACAATGTTTACTCCTGACCTCTATTGTGTTTGAAATCTCCATGTAATTATGATATGCAAGTTACACACAGCATCTACCTATATAGGCTACAGATACAAGAAAACTTATTTGCATGAAGTCGCAACTCCGATGTAGAGTGAAGCTCATACCTGTAAGGTCATGAAATTGACAAATGCTTTACTCTGGTACACACCTAGAGTTTATCCCCAGCTTTCGCCGATCATCAGGGGTAAGCCCCAGTTTAACTACGAGCTAATTTGCATTAAAACATTTTTACAAAATGGATCCCTTACAAAATTTCTCGGTTATTAGAGCTATTTTGGTAACCGCCATCATTACCCCGCACGCACAAAAACATCCTGTTTATAATGCAACAGTCACGCACACTATCAATCATTTATTCCCTTTATAGCTATTGACAGACGCTATTTGAATATTCTGATACAAGAAAGAAATTCCGAAATTATTGCACTAGCAATTGAATACATATTAACATGGATTTTTGTCTATTCTAAAAATCTTCGCAAAATGGATCCCACGACAGCTACACCGCGGCGCTCGCCCAATGTCAACCGAGATAAAAAATGAAGGTACTTTAAGAGGTTTTCACAGAACTAATCAGCAAAACTTTAACACTGATAGATTTTGACATTATTTGGCGCTGGTCATAGTCGGAAAGAAAGTGCAGATCACCTCAAGATCACTAGAGCACAAGATAAGTACACAATTACTACAGGTCATGTATGTCCAAGAAAAAGCACAGGTCGGCCGGCGAGATTATCTCCAGCACAAGTTGATGAATTGGAGCGATTTTTTGCTCCTCCAGGGAAACTAGACGGATGACGTACCTTGAAGTTGCATGTAACTTCCCCGATTGAAACATTGGTGAACGAACCGTACGGAACACGCTTCAGCAGAGAGGTTATGCACGTCGCCTTCCACGAAAGAAACCACCTCTACCAGAGAGGAACAACAGAATACGGAAACCTTAGGCTAAGGCCCACCGACATTGGACACCAGAGGACTGGACGCAGATTCTTTGGAGTGACGAGACCTGGATAAATGAAGGCGAGACAAGATCCAAACACGTTACTAGAAAGGTTTGGCTTAAAACTGACCTTTTAACCAAATGATTATGTCCTAACGAGCATCGAAGATAGGGGAGGATTTCGAAGATGACTGTGTGAGTGATAAGTATCAGAAGAGCAACTCTTGGGTGTTTTGGGGCAGTTTCGCGGGTCGTGAAAAAGGTTTTCTGGGAAAAAGACTGGCAGAAGATGACTGCCGTGAGTTACTCTGAGAAAATTCTTCCTCATGTTGCGCAGTGGTTAGGACGGAGCATGGAGCATATACTGGTAATCGAATAGGCTTCATGCAAGACAACGCTCCATGCCATAAAGCGGCTTTAAGCACTAGGTTTATTCGAGCTCATGTGGTTGAGCTTATAGTATGGCCGGTGTTTTCCCCGGATTTGAATCCGATCGAGGCGGTTTGGAGTCTCATGAAAATCTTTATTGATACTAGTTATCCTGAGTTTGAACAAGGTCCCCAGCGATCTAGAGACGAGGTGCGTGAAATAGTAGAGGCCTAGGACGCCATTACTCCCGATCAGCTTTATGGGCTGTTACTTAGCATGCCAGTAAGATGCCAGGCCGTCATTGATGCCGATGGAGGACCAATTAGATATTAGAAGATTTAAATAAATAAACTGTTTCTCTTAAAAAGTCCCATATCAGTTAATGAGAAATAACTGAACTTGCTGAAAGAACTTTACAATGCATTTAATATTGATTAAAAAGTGTGGTAAAGCTCTCGACATAATGTTTTTGGCGGTTTGATTCCAACCCATGTTGTCCCAGGTTGAGGGCGTTGATCATAAAGTATTTGAGCTTAGCCTTGTAGATCGTATAGGAGACCATACTATTTCTGGAAGATTTTAGTGCGACGATCCCTGCGACAAGCCTTGTCTAAGCCCTGCAAAACGACTGGGGATAAACTATTGCGTAGTACTCTCGTTCTAGGGTCGTGAATGTAAATTTCAATTATAGGTAGGGGTCTCGCCATACAAAATTCTATAAAATTCTTATTAGCTAAGCCTATTTCGAAGTGATACCCGTCACTTTGTATGTCTTACGTGTACGAAAAATCGTGAATGTAAAATGCAGGTTGTTAAGATCTACTGAAAATCTATGCTAGTTCTAGTAGCTTTTGCTACTAAATTACAGCTAGTGCCAAATCTGAATAATAAGTGTAAAAACATATTTTCAGTATTTGGTGACGCCCCCCTGGGCAGCAAAGACTGCCTAGCATCTTGTGGGCATACTATGAATGAGAATTC
>JAKRRZ010000809.1:0-16040 GCA_022627015.2 Podosphaera aphanis | reverse complement strand
TATCCTCGTAGTGGTATCTGCAAATGAAATCTGAGTATGAGTGTTCCAGAACGTCAAAATGAGTCATTCTTTGAGAAACACACCTTCCGTAATCATACGTGTCATAGCTTCAGGCTGCATACACAAGCATGATTTAAAAAAAAAAAAAAGTACGCAAGCTATTGTGGCCTGTCGGAGTAGCCGAGGTGGCGCACCCCTCGATTTATTATCGAGAAATTTTAAAGCGTTGACGACCTTTAATTCTTTCCCGGTTAGGAGCTAGACATGCCACTAATTGTGAAATTTTTGTCCAAGTAAATCCCAAGCTGTTGTTTGTTGTGGGATGTGGGTGGGTGTGTGTCACGCAGAGGCTGGCAGGTGACCAGATCAGGTGCGCATGTCACGCTTCATGGCTGCGTGGTTTGGGTCATCACTGCAGGCGCCTTGAAGAGAGATCTTGACAGGACGTCTGGCACAGTCTAACCCTGACCATAAAATGAACGTTTCACGACCGACGTCTGATGATGACTTCCACATTTTTTTGATCACCATCTCGTCTCAAAAATATCAGCTTTGCGTAGATGTTTGTCGTATTTCTCTTGCATTTTGCCCTGTAAATACTCCACCAAAAAAAATATTCAAAATATTCAAACATGTTCAATCTAAGCCTCGCAAAAAGATAAGCAAAGTTGTCCTTCAAGGATCAATTATCGAGATTCATTTGTATAGAAGCTGCCAGTATAAATCAAAGATAAAAAGCTTATGAGGATCGAGATTAGCAGCGAGGTTTTATTATGTCTCGATTACAGAGACTTCCAGTCAAGGATTCAATTCATCAGAGGGAGTTGGAGAAAATTCCAGGTCGTCATAAATACATTCAGCCTACATCTCGTACTCTTCCCATTTTAGCAAAGAGCAGAAACAAAATCGTTTCTTGCTCCACGTACTCTACATTCAACACGGGACAATCCCAACACGATACGCCTGTTATAATAGCCCAAACCCAAACCCCTTTCAAAACTAAAAATAACCTGAAGAGACGGATCCGTTGAAGTTGTGTCGTTACCTGAGGAAAATTGGAGTGAGACTCTTCGGTATGATGTATTGTTGTGCTGCCTGAAAGATGGGCATGTGCCCTGTTATTTTATAATACCGAATACGATTTGAAGCGGTGTTATGTCGATGGTGTGGACATCTTCAAAGTTTTTGCTCTGTGTCTAGTAGCGAATATATTGGCGGTTTCCTCTTCTTGTGATGGGCTTTTTTCTCTGACAGAATTTGGGTGAATATAATATGAATATCAAGTTTTACGCTCCAATAAGTTTGTAAGTAAAGACTATTTTGGTTATATGTTCCCGGGCTTTTCTTCTGTGTCAATGTGCCAGACCACATAATTGGGAAGTCCAATGACTTCGTAGCCAGCTCTCTTTGCCATCTTAGCGAAACCTTCAGTCTCCGCTTGATTTTCGAAAGCGTAGCAGGGGAAGTTGATACCTACAAGATCAGTAAACAGTGTGTCTAGGGTTACTAAACAGGCGAAAGAAATGCGGAGATACCTGATCTATGGACGTCGGCCTTCACAACGATATTTACACCCCCAATTCCGTCAAGCTCGATTTCTTCATCCTTATTATTCCGCCAATCCCCCATCATTGCCATGTAAGTGCGGCCCGTGTCATACTCTTTGTAACCTATGTAGAATGTGAGTGGCATTCAGCAGCTTCTTGGGGTGATTGCGACCTTCCACAATAATAGCATCCTTAGGTAAAGAGTTAGCGAGGCGAAGCGCTTTATCTGATTCGATCCAGGAATTGTAGTCAACTGATGTTAATAGTTAGCAAAGCTCAGGTAGCCTAGTCTCAGCTTACTAACATCGTCCTTCAATATCTTTTCCGTCCTTGTAACGATGAAACCAGATATCTAATGGTGTTAGAAGAGACTCTTGCCATGAGGATAATCAATTCTAGGCATACTTGGAACAATTACATCCCGGTCGTGTGCCACAAAATCTTCTAAAATCTTTTTAGGACTATCGACTATATCCACATCCCTCCAGTAAACCCACGAATGACTGGGTTTTAAAGCGGTAGAGAGCAAAAAGTTTCGGGCTCTAGCCATATTTTTTCTCCTAGGTGCCTGAGCTGCGAAACTATGACGCTCCTTCACACTCTGCGCGATGGTCGTTCCAAAATCCTTTTCCACGATAAGAGCACTATTAAATGGCGCACTTAGAGTATCATGTTGCTTTTGAATACGTTGCAGCTCAGCAGAGAGGACAGCGAGAGTATCATCGGTTGAGTCCCCGACTAAAAAGGCGAGGTCAATTAGATGGTGTGGATAAGAAAGTTCGGAAAGCAGATCGAAATATTTCGGTAAGTGAGCGGCGGCATCTCTGAGCGGTGTTAAAATTAAAACACGTTCTTCGTTGGATATGGCCTTGGAGGTTGATTGTATTGGATTAAGGTCGACTCTTTTAATCGTTGACTCGTTCACAACTAGAGGTTCATGGTGATTGAAGATGACCGGCGTCTGTAGATGCGCACTCCAGTCTACTACTTCATTTGGAGTCATCAGCATAGGAGGTTTCGAAGGCCCCCAGCAGTAGAACCTACAGAGGCATCATGTTTAGTCGAGGCGTGGAGGGGCCAGAAACTGCCTACGACGAACGTACCTTTGCATCTCAGACGCAGATGTACTTACTGCCCTCCATAGTAATAATGCTGCACCTATTAGGGCAACACAGAGTATGAACCTGGTTCGTGTGAGGTATACCCATACAGCTCTAGTTGGGGGGATTTGAGCCTTCGCAGACTTCCATGTAAGCCCTCCTTTAGGAAGCAAGACCATCGCGGCGTTAACACCGATTCATGGAATACTGTGGATCTGACCCGTAATGAAAGTGGAAAGGATAGGAAAGCTGAAGGGCAGACAGTTAGCCACTTCCGTGGGGGCGAGCGAACGGGTGAAGGAGACGCGAGTAATGAGGTTACCGCCTTGTGAATTACTAAGCAAGCCAATATGTTAGCGACAACACCAAACCAAACATTAGGGGACGTCTTTGATCTAGGTCTAATTATATCTTTTATTTAAACGTCGTCAAATGGCTTACGTAGATTATTTTAGAAATTAATTATTGTTCTATTGGAATTTGTCTGATATTATTATTATTATTATTTTGATTTGATTTAATTTCATTTAACCCGATCGGGCGCCCTATAGGCCCATGCAGGTGACTGTCTATAATGTTTACATAGGAGGAAACCATTGTTGTAAAACCCCCCTGATACTGTCTGACTTGTGTCTAAGGAGTTTTCGAGTTTATCTTCCAGCAAGTGCACTTACACTGTTTGTTCAGTGTGGATTCCGTCTTATCCCTTACCAGCTCGCCTCAAGTTGTCTTTCAGTACTGCTTCAACTTCTCTCACAAGTCGAAACTGTTCAATCCACTCTTGGTTGAGAATCCACTGCGTGATTCTAGCCACATCGTCGGGGCTTTCCATCATTGCTTCATAAGATCTGTCTTCAGCTTGACGCAAAATCTCCCCTCTTCCCTCTGCCCATTGATGACACGCTAGAGCCATATGTTTGACGTTTTGTGACGGATATCCACATTGTCACTTTGAGTTGGCCACGCCGGGGACTCTTCTTCGATGTAGGTAAGAGTTGAGCCCGATGTGCTCGCTTCTCATCTGAATGGCAATGCTAGTTTGGGCCCTACTAAGGTTCTTGCGGAGATTTGACGGTGTAACCCTATCGGTCATTATTTTCCTACCCGTATTTTTGTCGATGGTAATGGTTGCTGCTTTCCAAAGTTTCGGATCTGCTAGGGTTCGTTGAGAAGAGTGCTGGACCATATGTAGACCTGTCCAGGAATTTTTCCACTCTTCAAAGGCTGCTATTTTTCCAACTTCTATTTTCCACAAATTCTGGTCTAATCGGCGACATCTTTGCTCCTGTTCGAAGCGTGCGTGCTTTTTCTCCCGCGAGCGGACGGCTGGATTTTCTTACACGCAGCCTGTATCGTCTGTTGAACCGGTAGTTTATCTAATAGTCCGGCGTGTTGGACCCTCCTTTGTTTCAGATATATCTCTATCGGGTGCTGTAAATTAGTGGGTCCATAACTGCATCAGTAACAGGGGCTAACCTAGCAATTACTAAGTACCCCATAGGTCGCTTAAAAGTGGCTAAGACTTTAACAGTCGTAGTCTCCTAGATTCTACCACTTTCTAGCAACTTCCACAACACCTACGCTGGAGTGCAGAGCTTCTTCTAGTTTCTCTTTTGTTCTATTGGAATTTTTGAAGCATAAAGGAACAAGGATAGAATTTCTGGTATATATAATGGCCTCCTAGATAGGTGTAGTAGTAGCAGAAGAAAGAAACATATATAATCATACATCGACTTACATTCCAAATCATATTCTCGCTTTAGATTATACTACAGTCCTCTCCTACCTAGGATCATACTGCACAAGGTGATGACTTCTGCTCCATCAAATATAATTTTCAATATCGGGAGAATAGAGGATTCATATTCTAAGACTCTGCCGCTGGTAGAGTTGTATGCACCTGTAATTATTTTTAAGCTTTTCTTTTGAATACTTCTGAGAGGTTTCACTATCTTTTCGGGTATTTTACCCGCTGGTCTGGCCTCGGCCCATATCGAGGACCCATACGTGAGGGCCGGTCTCACTATCGTGCTGTACAACAGCTTAGACTTCTTGAATGCTGCCCCCCAGGCCGACTGTGCCAATCTACAAATCGATTGTGTGTGTGTGTGTACTATTTAGCGTCTGTTGTGGGCCAGGCCACCATCCCGTAGGGATATAGGACGTATGAAGGATATCTAGAATACATGATCCTCCAAGATACAGCAGTGCCCATCCGGTGTCCGACTTTTCCCAATACCTACGTTTGAGCCAGCTAGTTACATTGGGTCGAATGGGTAGGAACGTTTTCACCATGACCCGAGGGCCACGGGCCGAGGGAAAACCTAAAGGGAAACCCAGTGGGAAAAACCTCTGCCATTCCTCCCGTACTCATTTTCGACGAGCAGCCGCAGTCATCTAAAATAAGCCATGTAGGAGTCAAACCTACCGCTCCTAGAAAGCCCAACCAGCACCTCACCACTTGTGCCAACAGCCTATTATAAGTGATGTTGCCATCACTCAGATGTACTAATCGATTGTATTCGGTTATTCGATTTTTCTTGGATATTTTTCACGTGAGCATGTTACGGGCTAAGCCCGGTTGTGTGTGGCTGTCTGGGTTTACCCTGGTTACCTATCCTGGTTCCTTGTGGCGATCTGGGTTACACGAACTACCCACCCTGGTCTCGTGTCTGAATATTCGCAAGGGTCGGGTATAGTCAAATGGAATGGAAATACGAGTAGTGCGAATACGAGGTAACAGACAGTAGGCACATGAAGGTCCTAGATAAGTCGTGGGAAGGAAGAATAGTATTAATAGGAGTAGACAACCTTTAGGATAAGGGCATATTAAAATATTAATTATTTTGTGGTATTGCTTTCGTGCAGTGTCCGAATCGCTCTCGCCCGTTACAGAGCACTCCAATTGAGCTTGGGGTTGGAGTAGATTCCCAGGACTCGAAGAGAAGATTGTGGTTTTGTAAGCTGTCCTTGAATTTCAATCGTTGCCTACAGGTTGTGTCTCTTCTTTCTCGCTCGAGTGAAATGCATCAGCTGGTACTTTTCAGGCGCAAACTTCACCCCATGCATCTTTGCCCACCTTTCGCAGATCTCGTGCTGTTCTTCTAGCTTCCTGTAGTTTTCTTCTATAGTATTTGACCATGTTAGTATGTTTGTATCGTCTACGAACCCTACAGCTGCAGTGGATCGGCTCTGTGGCATTTATAGGAGCGTGCTAACGAAGAACAGGAATAGAATGGGAGACAAAGATGATGCTTGGGGTATGCCTGTGTTAGTGGGAATTTGGTCTCCCTTGAATGTCCCAAGAACTACTGAAGTAGTTCTTTCTAAAAATGATCCGACAAACTGGCTAATCCATCTTGGGATTCCCTTTTGTCTCAGGTTGTGGATAAGTCGTTCGTGTGAGACGTTGTCGAATGCTCCTGAGATGTCTAGGCTTAGGAGTGACGCGACTTTTCTTTTATCCTTTCCCCATATAGTGTGAATATAATCGGTTAGAAGCTCAACTGCCGAGATCGTGGACCTCTTGGGGCGAGCGTTCATCTGCTCTCCGAGGAGAAGGTTAAAATCTTTAGCTGCTTTAGAGATACGGTTAGCCGCCAATTTCTCTAGGAGCTTACCCATTGTGTCCAGGAGTGCTATTTGTCGATATGACTGTGGAATATCGTATCTTGGCTTTTGTGGTTTCATTAGACCAATTGTTGCTGATTCTTTAAACCCCTTGGGGTGGTAACCGAGACTAAGACAGGCATTGAATAGCTCGGCTAGATCATTGCTGAGGGTTGCTCTGCATTGCTTAAGGAATCGGTTGGGAATTCCATCTAGACCAGGAGCCTTGTCACTAGGTAACTTACCGAGGGTCTCTTCCACTTCCGTATGGGTAATGAGCTAGGAAATACTATTAAGTTCTTCAGGGTAGATGGCTCCTACAATATCTATAGTGTCGGCTGCCACAAGTTGGGGAAAATTTTCCTGCCATTGCTCTGGCTTTGTCTGAAGCTTCGGTGTGTATGAGTCCCTCGGCGTCCTTAATGTCTGGCATTTGCGGTAGCCTATGTTTCTCGTCTAGGTCTTTCCTAGCCCATTTGGCAAGTTTCCAAATTTTTGTTGTGTCGCGTGAAGCCTCTGATACTGCTGCCCGCCATCCAATATTTTTATCTCTTTTTCTGTGCTTTTTTCTTATTAGATGCTTTTTGGTATTCTATCCAGCTTTCTTCCGTACCGTAAGTTTTCCAGTTTCTTTTTGCTTTTCGTATTTCTCTTACGGCCTCAGAGCATTGGCTGATCCAGTATGGCTTGGTAAACTTGGAGGGTTTGGCCGTGGGTATGTTTTCTTGTATTATTTTCTGGATAGCTTTGGTGATTGAAGAAACTCTTTGGTCGATGGCTTCCTTAGGGTCCAAAAAAAAGTTTCCTCTCTTTAATTCTAATAGTTTAGCAGCCAGCTTCGTGTTTACTTTGTTCCAGTCTGCTTTTTTCCATTGGGGAGGAGGTTTTTGTTCTTCTATGTTCGGTTGAATTGATAACTGCATGGAAATCGGAATGTGGTCGGAGGATGCTTCTAGTTCGCTGGCTGGCTGGCTGGCAAATGGTGACTAGGTCTTCGAGCTCCTTGGACAAAAATACGAGGTCAAGCGTGCTCTGGCTTCCTCTATTACTCCAGGTTATGGCCCCTTCTGGAAGAACTAGTTCCATATGCTTGTTTCCCAAAGTGTCGATCAAGTATTCTGCGAGCTTAAGGTGATTAATAACTGCTTTGCCTCCCTATCTAGGATGGTGCAGGTTGAAATCTCCCACGGGAATGTGTTAACCCACTTTTGAAAGAAGTTCTGGGAGATACTTCAGAGTGCCTAGTTCTTTGCTGCCGTGAGAGAGAGGGGGAGGGTTGTAGATGTTAGTTATGTAGGTTTTATCCTCTATCTGCTTGGATGCTGATGGAGGTTGTGTCTCTATTAGCTTCTGGAGATTTTTCCACTCTCCACTTATCAACTGCAAGCTATATGCACACATATATGCACACATATATGCACACATATATGCACACATATATGCATGTCCTCCCTTTGTTGCCATCTGGAAATACCAGATGATAGGCGAGGTGTTTTATTGACGTTTTCTCTGTTGGGTGACGCCATGGTTCTTGGAGAGCGACTACTTGGTGATTTAATGGGTCTAAGGCCTGAAGGAAATGGCGCTGAACTTTGTTTTTACTTCTATTCACGTTATACTGTATGATATTCAACGCTTTAGTGCCCTTCATTGAGTCATGGTGCACAGCGGTGCTTCGCTCGCTTCTGTAGTAGACTCCCGTGTCACAGTTCGGGGTGTCTTTGGTGTTGTGGATATCGGCACAGAGAGCATGCTTGGCGTCATGGCTGCCGCTCTCGTCTTGTTGGGTATTTTGTTTGTTGACCCTTCAGGTCTTCCGGGCCCTCGACGCTCAATGTTCTCTCCGTCTACTCTAGCAATTTGTGGGCCTGACGTACCTGCTCTTCTTTTCCTGGAACCTACTATCTGCCAGTCACCATCTTGGGCCTCTAGCTGAGACCCTTGGACCACAAATCTCCCTGGATCTTGGTTTCTGATCTGGACTGCTTTGGCCTTTGCTGCCAGCCTAACTGGACAGGCCTGATCCCATGCGACGTGCCTTTTGCTGCAGTTAATGAATCTAGAATTTTGTTTTCCCGGGCAAGCTCGGGTATTGTGCTCGCTGGCACAATGTCCACATTTGGGTCGAGCTGAACAATTCTTGGCTATGTGGCCGTATTTCTGGCAGTTATCGCACTGCATCATTCGGAAGCCTGACCTAAAGATTTCTGTGGCCTTCAGCTCGTACCCCCACGTAATCCCCTTTTCAATTGCTTTATCCGCATATTGTGATTTATTATTATTATCATGATTTTGATTTTGATTTTGATTTCATTTGATTTCATTTAACCCAATCAGGCACCCAATGGGTCTATGCAGGTGACTATATCTTTATTATTTACATAGGAGGAAACCGAATTGGTAAAAACCCCCTGATCCTGTCTGTCTCATGACTGTTGAGTTTCGGGCTAACCTTTAGGAAGTGCAATTTTCACTGTTCAGCCAGTGTGGGTTCCGTCCTGTCCCTTTCCAGATCGCTTCATTTTTTCGGAAGTTGCTTTTTCGACTTCCCCTACAAGTCAAAACTGCTCTATCCAGCCTTGGGTGATTATCCACTGCGTGATTCTAGCCACATCTTCTGCGCAGTTCATCATGGCTTCGAAAGACCTATCTTTAGCTAATCCGAGGACTTCGCCTCTTCCCCTTGCCCACTGCGGTCACGCCACAACCATATGCTTGACGTTTTGGGACGGATATCCACATTGACAGCTTGGGTCGTGTACTCCAGGGACTTTTCTTCTGTACAGATAAGAGTTGAGCCCGATATGCTCGCTTCTTATCTGAGTGGCGACACTGCTTTGGGCCTTGCTAAGGCTAAGATGGGTGTTTGAAGGTGTACCTTTGAAGTTTAGTCTTTTTCTGCTTGTTTGCTGGTCGGTAATTATCTTTGCTGCATTCC
Organism: Podosphaera aphanis; assembly: GCA_022627015.2. Lineage (NCBI taxonomy): Eukaryota > Fungi > Ascomycota > Leotiomycetes > Helotiales > Erysiphaceae > Podosphaera > Podosphaera aphanis. The sequence goes on along the minus strand of JAKRRZ010000809.1, from coordinate 6,846 downwards.
ATGATTCAGGATCTGCAGTCGTTTGTCGACCAGAACGCTGCAACCTATTGTTTGCCCAAGAGTTTGCCCATTCCTGGAAAGCTGCTACTCTACCGGCCTCTTTTTGTCTATCCCTGTTCGTCTCTTTACCACAAATTCTGATCCATTCGTCGTCATCTTTGCTCCTAATTCTAACGTGCGGTATTTCTCTCTCGCTAGCGGGCAGCTTGATCTTACTACATACTGATAGAATCGTCTGTTCAACAGGTAGCTTATCTGATAATCCAGCTTGTTGGACCCTCCTTTGTTTCGGATATATTTCTATGGGGAAAACGGAAGATTCGTGCTCTAGCACTCTGCTGCTGGTAGACTTGTATGCACCTATGCCTAGTTTTAAGTGTTTCCTTTGTATACTTCTGAGGGGGTTCACTATCCTTTCGGGGATGTTATCCCTTGTCCCGGTCTCAGCCCAAATAGGGGACCTAGAAATTAGGGCCGGCTTAACTATGGCGTTGTATATCAGCATTGCTTTATGGAAAGTCGCCCCTCATGTCGATTGAGTTAGCCTAGTTAATGCCTGCACTTGGGTATTCGATCTGTCCTGGACCTTTTTTATGTGGGCACCCCAATTGAGCTTGGGGTCGAAATAGATTCCTAGGACGCGGAGAGAAAGCTGTGGTTCAGTGACGTGTCCTTGTATATTGACTGTCGCTTCGAGGTTGTGCCTTTTCTTCCTTGCTCGTGTGAAGTGCATCAGCTGGTACTTCTCGGGCGCAAACCTCACCCCATGCGTTTTTGCCCATGTCTCGCAGATCGCATGCTGTTCTTCTAGTTTTCTGCAGTTTTCTTCCGTGGTATTTGACCAAGTTAGTATATTCGTGTCGTCCATGAATCCTACAGCTGTCGTAGATTGGCTCTGTAGCATTGATAGGAGTGTGTTAACAAAGAAGAGAAAGTGAATCGGAGACAGCGATTAGCCTTGGGGTATGCCTGTGTTAGTGGGAATTTGGTTGCCTTTAAATGTTCCAAGGACTATCAATTCTGTCCTTTCTTTCAAGAACAATTCGACAAACCGGCTAATCCACCTTGGGATTCCCTTTTCTCTTAGGTTGTGGACAAGTCTTTTGTGGGAGACATTATCGAATGCCCCTGAGATATCTTGGCTCAGTAGTGACGCGACTTGTCTTTTATCCTTTCCCCATATGGTGTGAATTTGTTTGGTTAGGAGCTCAGTAGCCGAGATCGTAGACCTTTTGGGCCGAGCCCCCATCTGTTCTTCTGGGAGAAGGTTGAAGTCTTCGGCAGCTTTGGAGATACGGTTAGCCACTAAATTCTCGAGGAGTTTATCCATTATGTTGAGAAGCGCTATCGGTCGATATGATTTTGGAGTATCATATCTCGGCTTCTGTGGTTTCCTAAGAACGATTGTTATCGATTCTTTAAAATCCTTTGGGTGGTATCCGAGAGAGAGGCACGCATTGAACAGTTCGGCAAGGTCCTTGCCGAAGGTTATTTTGCATTCTTTGAGGAGACGATTCGGGATCCCATCTGGGCCAGGAGCCTTATCGCTCGGTGGCTTTCCGAGGGTTTCTTCGACTTCCACGTGAGGAATAACGCTGGATATACCTTCTAACTCTTCAGGATAGGAAGTTCCTACGATATCTGCGGTATCTGCTACCACGGGTTGAGGATAGAAATGTTCTGCCATAATTATCGCTTTGATTGCTGCCTCGGTGTGTATGACTCCATCTATGTCCTTAATGTCCGGTACTTAGGGTAGCCTCTGTTTTTCCTCCGGGTCCTTTTTTGTCCACTTGGTAAGTTTCCAGATTTTCGTTGGGGGTCACGGGAGACTTCCGATACTGGTGCCCTCCACCCAATTATTTTGGCCCTTTTTATTTGCGCCTTTTTCTTGCTAGTGGTCTTCTGATATTCAATCCAGCTTTGTTCAGTGCCGAGATTTTTCCACTGTCGCCTTGCCTTTCGAGTATCTTTTACGGCCTCAGAGCATTGAGCATTCCAGTACGGTTTGGCGAACCCGGATGGTTTAGTTTTAGGTATTGTTTCCTCAACCATCTTCTGGATAGCTTTGGTGATGGTGGCCACTCTTTGGTCGATGGCTTGTCGAGAGTTAAGAGGAATGTTTTCTGCCCTGAGATCTAGAAGTTCGGCAGATAATCTTTTATTAACTTCGTTCCAATCTGCTTTCTTCCACTGAGAGCGAGGCTCCGGTTCTTCTGAGATTTTGGGTTGAATTGAAAACTGCTTTGACATGGGAATGTGATCAGAGGATGCTTCAAGTTCACTGTCAGGTTGGCAGGATATGACGGAGTCTTTGAGCTCTTTAGATAAGAAAACAAGGCCAAGCGTGCTCTCGCTTCCACTGTTTTTCCAGGTTATAGTCCCGTCCGGGAGAGCTTGTTCCATTTCTCTACTACATAGCAGTTCTATGAGGTCTTCGGCTAGTTTGTGGTGACTAAGGACCGTTTTTCCTCCCCATCCGGGGTGGTGTGAGTCGAAATCTCCCACGAGGATGTGATGGCCTTCTTTATTGAGTAGCTCTGGAAGATATTTTAGAGTTCCTAATTTTTTACTGCCATGGGAGAGAGGGGGGGTGTAAATATTAATTACATATATTTTGCCTCTATCTATTTGGAGGCTAATGGGGGGTTATGTCTCCGGCTGATTCTTCTGGGGATTTTCCTGTCCTCCATTTGCCGATTGCAAGGCGTTTACTGACGTAAATACATGTCTTACCTTTGTATCCGACTGGAAATATTAGATGGTAGGCGGGGTGTGTATCTGAAGTTTTTTCGGTTGGATGACGCCATGGCTCTTGTAGAGCCACTACATAGTGCTCTAATGGGTCTAGGGCCTGAAGAAAATGATGCTTTGTTCTTGCTTTTGTTGACGTTGTACTGTATAATATTCAACGTTTATGTGTCCTTCATGACAACACTTCGCACTGCGGTGCGGAGCGGAGCTTTGTATCACCTCTTGAATGACCTGTTATGGGACTTGAGCAGCCGTCTGGCATTCGTCTTTTTATTGGCTAGTCAAATTGGCCGAGACGTTTCCGGATATAAAAAGGGGGGGTCCTGGGATGGGGTACTTGCGCGGTCTTCCGGGTCGTCTAGGACCAATCACGGTGCCGTCGATTCCGACTATCTGTGTTCCAGCTATGCCTGCTCTTCTTTTCCGGCTGGCTACCTTCTACCAGTCATCCTCCAGATCTATGACCTGGCTCTCTGGAGCAGTGTACCTTCCAGAGTCTTGCGTTCTGTGCACGACTGTCTTTGCTTTGACTGCTATTCATGCTAAGTAGATCTGGTTCCAGGCTTTATGTTTACGGGCGCAGTTGGAAGATTTAACATTTTGTTTCCCGGAGTAGACTCGGGTGTTATGCTCCCCTGCGCAGTTGCTACATTTTGGGGTGGATGAGCAAATCTTGGCTATATGACCGTACTTCTGGCAGTTAAAGCACTGCATAAGTCTGAACCTGTACCTGAATATCTCTGTGGCCTTAATCTCGTATTTCCACAAGATTCCCTTTGATATTGCCTGATCTGCGTGTTCCGCTTGTCCGATATCAAGGATGAGTGCTCCCGCTACTTTTCCGGGTTCTTTGTTATTCTTTAACCAGAAAGCCTATTGTATTAGCATTCCCGGAATTTACAGTTGGTTTTCTTTCTGTAGTTCCTTGAGGTGCACTGCGTTTTCGGGTTGGAAGGATAGAGGTATATCATGAAGAAGTACTTGATAGCGCGGGCTAGCCACCCGTGCCGAAGGTGCAAGCTTTGAGGTCCAACTTGTCTCTTGCTCCATCGGCTGTTTCGTCTGTTCACCTGCAAAGTAAACCTTGACTTGGCCATTCAACATTTTCCTAGCTCCAATTACTTCCTTTATTCCAATCTTTTTAACCAGCTCTTCACTAGATAGCTTGGCTATTTCTTTTTTTTCTTTGTCGTCCTGGATCCGGATGACAGTACCGGATGTCTCTTCTTTACTTGCAACTTGAGCCTAGGATCGACCATTTCTACGCGCTGGGGCTTGGGTTTGGGAGATAGTCGCTTTGATGACTTTTATTTCCTGTAGTATTTCAGCTATTGCAGAATTTTCATCCTTGCGATCGTATTGAGAGACTTTTGAGAGAGAGACTTTCGTTTTTTGGAGGCTTTCAATAACTTGAATAGCCTCCTCTAAATGTCTCTTGCATGCTCTGAGAGCGAGATTTTCTTCTTTTTGAGCCTTTTTAAATCTGTTAAGTACCGTTCCTGGGTCCGACTGTGTCTTTCCAGCACCAGCACCACTTCGCTCCTCATCTGCATTGCGACACTACTTTGGGCCCTGCTCAGGTTACTATTATTATTATTCTTGGGGATATTTTTGATAATCTGGTTCGCTCGCCATTCTCTCGAGATCCAAAGCCTGATTACTTCGTCGTCAGTTTTACGTCAAAGTCACATTCGACAGCTTCCTATTTGCTCCATGATTCGGGAGATGAGCTTGGCATCCAGTTACGCTTCCTCAGGTTGGGGCTCGGATAATATTTTTGATACATCCCCACGCTTTTTGATGTCTTTTTATTAAATGTGCTTTCGAAGATCAGCGAGGTTGACTGCTGCCGCTGCTGCTTCTACGATCAAGGAGAAAGTCAAGAAACAAACCGTGACAGCGCATGTGAAGGAGAAAACGGTAAGGAAAAGAAAGCTTTCAACCTGCAATAATTCTCATCTAGAATCTGGGGATAGAAATGGAGATGGAGTTACTGCTATTGCCTCGGAGGCTACGAAAATGAAGAGAGCAAGTTCAGTTGTTACGAAGTTTTCGATCCAACAAGCTTCAATTCCAAATTTGTCTCCCATTAAAATCGTCACAGAAAATGAACTGCAGAACGCTATTGCGCACATAATAAAAATAGAACCTAAACTAAAATCTATCATCGAGCAGAATCCATGTCATCTTTTTTCGTCGGAGAGCCTTGCAGAAGAAATTGAGCCATTCAAAGAATTGTCGTGCTCAATCATCTCTCAACAGGTCTCATGTGCTGCAGCAAAAAGCATCCAGAAGAGATTCGTTGCTCTTTTTACGCCTCTTGATCACGATACCAATTCCTTTGTATTCCCTACCCCACACCAAGTTCATATTACCCCAATTGAGGTCCTTCGGACCGCAGGCTTATCACAGCGTAAAGCGGAATATGTGAAAGGTTTAGCCGAAAAATTCTACACGGGAGAGCTAGATTCCAAAATTCTTCTCAACGCTTCCTACGAGGATGTTTTTGATGCGTTGATTCAAGTCCGAGGACTGGGGAAGTGGAGCGTGGAAATGTTTGCGTGTTTTGGGCTAAAGCAATTTGATATATTTTCCACCGGAGATCTCGGAGTCCAGCGAGGTATGGCTTTGTTGTCAGGTAAGAATGTCGATGAGCTAAAGAAAAACGGCGGCAAATGGAAATATATGCACGAAAAAGAGATGGAAGAGATGGCAAATAAGTTCAAGCCATATAGGTATGTTTCTTGAGAATTTAGAACTTGTTAGATTATTAATCAAAAATTCAAGGAGTGTCTTCATGTGGTATACTTGGAGAGTTGAACAAACGTTAGCCGTCTAACAGAAGCAATTTGTTATGGGATCAATTGATAATGGTAAACACCAGAGCAAGTCCGAAAGTCAAAATCAGTTACTTATTCTAATCTACCGAAAGAACTTAGGAAGAATCCCGCTCCTCATGTATATACACATATTCGCTCCTTGCCTAGAGCCTTCTTGCAACTATTATTGCTGCTATCTCCAACTTCGCGATTACTGGTGTTGTTAAATAATGATTTCAGCCATATTAATAACATATCCAGCCTTGCGGGTATCGACATATCAGCCTTGCCAGTAATATTCTTGGCGATGCCAGCCTCGCTAGCGGTTAGCCTCGCGGATCTATTCCGCAACACAAATATCTGTCTTTCTTTCACTATGGGTCGGCTAAATGAGGTGGTATCAAGTCCGAAATACAAATTTCAAGTATAACATGTATCTCGTTTTAGTGTAGTCTATCAAAGACCTCGACGATGATTAGTCACGCGTTACTTCAAATATGCTTCTTCATGCACATGAATGATCAGCTCTTAGGTTGAGAAAACGGAACTTCACACTTTGTCAAGAGTCTTGAAATCAATAAATTGTCACAGGTATTCGTCGAGAAATGTTGCACGCTCTATATTAAATGAAAGTCTGCTTATTCTTCAACGCCAGAATTTCACTTACACTTTATGTTTCGTATACTAGCGTAAAGGAAAGCGCAAATTTCTCGTGAATGACCCTGAATCAACAAATCCTCCAAAATAGACACCTTAAATACCAGTGATGAGGGAAGCTGAGATTAACTCCATCGCTTGTTATGAGTCCAAATGGACGCTAATCAACACTTCAGTCAGATACAATGACACAAACACGTACCTTGATGAAAAACTTGACCAGCCACAGAAACGATACATCATCAAGACTGCTCAAGATTGATTAGTGCACCATGAGAGTTTGTGTGCTCTTAATTGACTATGTACATGTATGCTAATTATTTATAAACCACGATCACTTCTCTAAACAAGAAACAGAAAAATCTGACACCAGTGGGTATGAAATTATAAGCTGGTGAAGCACGAAGATGGTACAGGGCTACAGGGCTAAATTTTCCTCCCATGAGGTTTCTCTGGTCAATCTTCATATGAATATGGAAAGTATCTGCTCGATCATTAACAAATTGGGCTGAGGCTCTCCACAAAAGTGTCAGGGTTCATCTGCAATGGTAACATGGGATTGGTCCAATCCCCTGGCGAATCTTTTTTGTAAAATGTTTTCACCCTTGCATTTTGC
>JAKRRZ010000808.1:0-16042 GCA_022627015.2 Podosphaera aphanis | reverse complement strand
GAATGGCTCTCAGCGAATTTTCAGACCTTCTCGCCTTCCCCTCTCTCTATGCTTTGACCCAAGGAAGAAGAATTTTCACCTGCATATGAACTTGCATATCCTCAAGCAAAACGACCTTTATGCGGGCCACCAGTAGTAGTAAGCTGAATCTTTGCGGTAATTTATGTACATGTAAAATTCAAATCCAGTTTTACACATATAAAACTCAAGACCCCCTTTTCAAGCGAATTATCGTTATAAGCCTACGTAGGCCTCCGAAGTATCGTAATAGATGCGCTTAAGAGTATGCAATATCGTTATAGATTGCCACCCATACATGTAGATATTTGGATGAGGAAGAATAGGAGGGCTCTTATTTTTGCACCCCACCACCTGTTTTGAGGGCGACGCACTCACTTACGGCCAAAGTCTTTAGCGCACATGCCTCGACAGTTCAGGTTTAGAGGGTGTTATTTGTTTCCCAATAAGCACTGAGTGACTAAGTATTCTTGGCACTGTCACCACTTTTACAGTGTCTCTTGTCACATGTAAAACACAATGGATTTGAGTTTTACATGTATAAGTCCCATCCCTAAGTATCAGTGTCAATAATATATTATTGAAGGACTGAGTTATCTATATTAGCTAAGATGTATCATAAAGATCTAAAGTGTTCTATCAATAACCAAAGGTAAGAGTTGGCAGAGAAAAATATACATGTAATTGTTAAACCTAATCTCCTACATGCCTGCCTAAGTTATCCACTCCAACGCTTCGACCTCGGGTATCTTGAATAGCTTAGGATGAGCTAGAGATGCGTGTGCTATTTTCGTTCTATATCCATGGTCATCATGGCCAAAATAGAATGTCTGTCTCTCAAACATAATCAATTTAACGATTTTAAAGATTCAAGACTGATGTTCTCCTCATAATCATCCCACAGCATAAATCCTGCCATTTGTCCCAAGCCTGGGCTCATTCGATTCCTGGCAAAATCAGGACTGTGAAGATTCAGCGACATATAAGAGTTACGGTTAGAGTACTCGCTACGCTCCGTAATAGGACTCAAACTTGGCTCATGTGATCCATGACGGCTGCTCTGACTTTTATTCGTCCGATCTAAACCTATTGGTCCGAAGTAACCTCCAATCTCGCATGCATCCTGGTTTTCAGGGGTCTCTGGAGATGCATAAAAACCAAATTCTTGACCGTAAAGCCCATCGCAATCGTTTGCCAGAGCTTCGGCATTTGCAACCGCAATAATTTCGTCATCTTGAGAGTAATCCTCAAATTCATATCTATCTTCACTCTCACAAAATTCGGATAAATAATCAAGAGTCGCTTTGGGTAATGATTCTTCATGGGAATCGCTGTGTAAATCAGGTTGGTATGACCTTGAACCTGAATTCTCGCGTTAGAGATAAATATCTAAGATTTTTAATTATTTGTGGAGGCAACTGATAAATTTTTAGATCAAAGGATATTTTCAAGGCTAAGATTTTCCTGTAATTTCCGAGAATCGGAGTTATACTGTCAGAGGAATTCAACTTACTTCGAAATTCGGAGCTCTTATTACAAAAAGGTGAGATAGACCTAGGAGAAGAAGACCTGGATACTTGTGGTGCGTCCCATTGTGGCAACGAAAATGTCTTTAAAGGTCGTCCGTACTGGTCGGTATCATCTCTATCAAATATTGATTCGTCAAAGTCAATTGAGCTACAAAAGTTTTGATTTGTAACAATCATGCCATCGTCATAGTAGAAATCATTGTAATTTGGTGGTTGTGCGAGCCAAGATTGGGTTTCTGAAAATCCTTGAGGTTGGTGATATACTTCGGATCTTGGAATCTGACTCACGGAAGTCGTAGAAGGATCTACGAATAATTCTTCCTGAAAAGATGAGGCCGTACCTGTAGCAAAATTGTTGACATGTTCGTTGATTTTAGTTGCCATGCTCATGACTTTGGTACTGCAAAAAAACATTTATTAGCCAACGTATGTTAATCACCAGAGTCAACCCAGATTTTTCATACCCAGAAATTTCAGCGATTAAGTCAGTGTTTAGGTTGGATTCTGATTTCAAAGATATTTTGTTATCTTCATAATCTCTGTTTTCATCCACTTTTAGTTCTTCAGATGGAGTTTTACTGAGATGATTTAGAGCCTTTCCGTCGAATAATTTTTGGCATTTTTCCAATTCATTTATCTTTTCGGCTGCCTTCTTACGATATTTTTCTTCCAGTAATCTCTCTTGCATTGTGTTATCTTTCATATCAAAGCTAAACTCGGAAGAAACTGTCCTTGAAAGCTCTTGTTTATTTGAAAGGTCTGAGATATCAACGGAATCAGCTAATTTTTCAATTGAAAATTGACACATAGATAAATCGGAATTTTTCAAAATTCCATATAAATTATCATGTAAGGGAATCATAGTCTTGGGTGAAATGGGAGAAATATCTGCGTTTATTGCGCGGTTCCATGCATTTAAGCTATCCGCGTTCCAACAGCTCTCAGTGGCTTTCTCGTAGTTCAAGTATGAATTCTGTTCAGTTATTTCCTGTTGTTCCTCAGAATGGCACGCCCCAGACAGAATCGAACTTGGTTGATTAATATTCTTGGAGAAATTAAGTTCCAATGTAGGATACAATTTCTCTTCGGGGTCTTCCATAGAAATTGGTGTAAAATTATCGCCATTCCATGAGTTTTTCAGGTGCTCGATATATGCTGTATCTTTAGAATTGGCAGTCCTCTTATCTAAAGATTGAGAATTTAGGTCGTCAATTTGACTTTTTGCTTGCCTAGATACGCTAAAATCATGAATTAGCACACCCTGAATCCGTGGATCTGAGCCCACGGGTGAGACATCGCTTCCAATTTTTGTTTTCGAGATCCCTGATGGGCCTTTAGTTATAGTTTGCGATGACCTCCACCTTGTCAAAAGTGTCAAAGGATTTAGAAGTCTTAATCTAGAATTGGTAGAAATTGAAATCGATGTTTTTTCTGTAGTTTCTCGTTTGCTGGGCGATACACTTTTCCGTAGCTCCTTGAACAGATCGAAATCACCAAGAGTTCTAGGCGATGATGGGTGAGATGTTAAATATGAAGACGAAAGAGGCGAAAGAGGAGGCGTCTGAGGGAAATTTGTATTTCGGATCTGAGGGGCACACGAAGCATCGTGTTGATCGAACTGTGATTCGTGAGAAAGATGGGTTTCTGTTGGGGAGATAGTTTTTGATAGCGAGCGCCTGTTGCGGGACCGTAAAGAAGAAAACATGATCATCACTTAGTCGAAAGAGTAGTCTGTAAACGATGGCGCTCGATACGGATGAATGAAATATCCCAAAATGTCCCAAAGACGTCAGTAATGTTGATAAATCCGACTCAAAAAAAAATTAATAAAAAATTACAGGCAGTACCTGCAGTAGCGACTGCAGTGGCAGGAAAAAAATTCGGCCGTAACTCCAACCTGGGAGATGTACAGTGAATGATGTAAGATCTAAATCGATTGGTAAATCAAATCTTAGAACTCAAATATTCGATCTGATTTGATCTCGTAGGGTCAATGATCATCGGATCGTTTGACAGCGTGTATTAAGCAATAACTAGGAAAATATAGGTCATGAAATGTGTGTCGATGCCTAATCTAGCGAGAAAAAACATCAAAATCAACTCTTAGTGAAGGTCAGAAAGAAAAATTAAACTTTTATATCGATCAAGCAGCTGCAGAGGTGTTAGCTGCATGTAGGTGTAATGTACTAGGGATTGACGTACCTGAATACAAAAATTATATATATGAAATCATACAAAACGAATTTTGGCGGAAAGATTCTTCCATGAAAAGGGCAAACTTGTATTTAACACCCTTTTTATACATTTTTACAGAGACCTGCTCATGTTTAAGAATGAAAGAGAGAGATGTTTCTGACGCGGAATGGTTCAAAGCAAGCAAGGTGTAAGTTGGCCTTTATATTACATAAGCAAGGATAGGCTTTATTCTCAGCACATTTATTGGCGCCGTTAATAAATGCACAATGTTCCCCCGACGTTAGAAGCGATTGATTCCACAAGAAATTACATGTAATCGATCTTTCGAAGTACATCCAAGCTGGATGGCTATACTAGTAGTTCGAAATCATTAGTCGCGAGCGATACAATCTTGCAGTCTTTTGATCATCCTCTCAGAACCAATAATTACATGCATACATTTGTACATAATTATTCATCATTTTTTCCTTTTTCACAGAGCTTTATACGTCATAGGTTGCATAACGTCAGACTAATCTTTGTGCCACACTAGTGGAGGGGGGAACATGATCTCTCTTAGAAGGATATACATATAGCCGAAAATCGAAATAAGTCTTGACAAGTAGAGCTACGGATTATTCCAGAATAATATACAAAAATTAACAAATCTCGGCTAAACATTATATTCTGTTCATCATCCGTGTACGGAGCGGCGCGCATGAGACGCGCTATTCAAGTATCAGTATCAGCATGAAACATGAAACATGACACTGTAAACTTTGTAATCTGAGCTCGATTTACTTCATTACTCTCCTTAGACCTCCTATCACTACGAACCATTAATTAAAAACTACTACTTGTAGAAATCATTTACGAATAGAAAAGGAGTCTAGGGTCTGAGACAAGGTCACGGCTAAGAGGATCACGGTCAAACCTAACTCAAGAGGATCGAGATTGTGAGTTGCACATGTATATCCACATACATGTTAATTTTCAAGACTAACCTTGGGTAGCTGATAAAAAACAAATTGACCACAATCGTGTGCCTGCTATGGCCCTAAGGGGCATACTGTTAGGATATAATCTGGAAGTCATTCGGTGTGTAGAGAAGAATTACAATGTAAAAGAAGCCCATGGATATCCAGATACAAATTCAGCTCTTTTCATCGTTCAAATGGTTATGGATATCTTATAAATTAGATTGACATCAGCATTCTATATTCCCTCCAGGGCAATCCTGATATAAAATTGCGATTAGATATCATCAAGTTTGGCTGGCGACTGTAGAACCACCCTTTACCAGGACCAAGGAATATCTTCAATAGTAAAAAATGCCTTGGCGAAAATTTAACGGATATCCTCATTGGGAACATGACACCAATGTCCATAAATGGAAAAAAGACGTATCAGTCGCAATCCATACGATGCGAATAGTTATTGGAGAAAAGTCGATATTTAAACACACTTCACAGAATGGGCACCATGTACTGGTCTGAGTACATTTGGTAGCATTCAACATCCTTGCGGAATGAAATCATCTAAATATCATCGATAATTTTACTGCCATCTCTTTCGTTGCTCAATTTCTATTAGAAAAATCCGATTGTTGGCAGAATCTCGTATGTTACCAGAATAAACCTCGAGAAGCTCGGCCAACTTTCTCTTGTTTAAAGAGTACCGCGGCGATAGATTCTTTTTATGTATTGCTTTGCTCCCATGAAGATCAAACTTTTGGGCCAAATCACTTTTTCCTTAATCTCCAATCTCCAACCTTCAGCAAAATAAGTTCTTCCACGATGTGCCCACTGCCCATAAAATTATCATGTTAACACATTCCATTATCACGAATCCCACACTCAGATAGTTTTGATTCCAAAGCTAATTGGTACTTCTCCACGGCCTGGAAATAGTTACGCTCAAATTTGCCAAGTCAGAAAACAAATTTGCATTCTTTGTTGTGTTTCAGTCGGTGTACAAGGGTACCCCAGTATATCATGACTCAGGTCTGTGCTTCACAATAATTATGTTGTGAATAGGAAAGAACGTCATAGAACTAGATAGAACTGGAACTCATAGAATACAGTGGAATGGTGTAGATACGTCGCTACCTCTAAAGCAGTAGCAGAGGAGTTGTATATATAGAGAGGTGCTGTCTTGTAGTTAGAGGCGAAGCATACGCACTTTTACATACACATACACAATAGAAGTTCTCATTACACTCATATCTCAACCTCTTAATCATTCAAAGGTAGAAGCTATGCCCTCAATAAGCTCATAACCACAATATTCTTGAACGCTTGAACGTGGAAAATTTCCATGGGCCATAGTAAAACCATGAAAAAAATCTTAAAGGGAAAGAAGTATAATGAAAAGAGATCCCAAATTCATTTGTTTTCATTTTCTGTCTTCGGATTTGTTGATGGTAAATCCTAAATATTGGTTCGAAAAAAATTACTAGTCAAAATTTCTTGACACGATCATCTTTTCAATTCGGAACCACCCAATTGAGAAGGCAGAGTCATTCTTACCCTCTTTACCTGCCCCTTGAGCCAATTTCAGAGCCTCCAGGCACGGCTGTAGTATATAACGTACATGTTCCTCACGAGCCTACTGTCATGGAGCTGAGGCCCTGGGACTCGATCCAGCTGTATGTCGGATTTCACCTGACGTCGTTTAATATCGCATAATCATCACGGGACCAGGTATACTCCCAACAAGCTCAATGATGCATCCAAGGCATTCTGGAGCTTGGTCTTGAGTTCTTAGTAGGCCCCCCGCATGAACTGTCCCTGCCCAGATCTAATGCCGCTCATATATACGCCACCCGCTCGGGTCATGGCGACTTCGCCTCGTATCATTTACGCTTCAAACACGATAACCCGCATAACCACTGCAGCTGCGGTGAACAGAAATCCCCTAGGCATGTGTTACTATGCAGCCGGCAACCCCATAGACTCCCTAGAGCTCCTAGGGCATAGCCGGACAAGCATTCATATTTTTTCGGTACCCTCAAAGGAGCGACCAAATTCTCCAGATGGCTTGAACAAAATTTTTCGAAACAGTCTGCCCCAGGTTTCCTTCCTCAGATTCACAACTCTGATATGGCGTTTGGGCTAATACTCCAGTGCTCACATGGCTCCGAGGAGTAGTCACGGTCTTTTTTCTTCCTTTTTTTTCTTTTTTTTCTTTTCTTTTAAACCTCCCATAACCTAAACTAATATTGTAAGCTGGCGTTTTTATTTGGCGTAGTTGACTCGTAGATATCTCATGTACGCAGTCTCAGCAATCAGCTCACTGGGCCTTTCTTCTGTTGTTTGGGAAGGTAGCTGCCTCAGCCACTAGAGCAGTAAGCTCTAGCGTCTTTTATTAAGTTAAGCTCGCACAGGCCTCGGCGTGTGCTAGATAGACGATAAATAATACAAACAAACAAAACAAACAAGGCATTCTGGAGATTTCCATGACGCCAAGAGAAGTTGATAGGAACCCCCAGAACCACCTCAGTAGTCGAAGGATCTTCGTGGAAACTTTCAGAATATCAGATGACCGGTGGGAGGTGTACTATATAATAGATTCACAAGTAGATAGCATAGAGACTGATCGAAAGATAGATATTTCTAGACGATTTCTTTGTGCCCTTACAAATTAACCGACCCTTTGACCCCTACACCACGGAATCATTTAACGCCTTAAAAGTGTTAGTTTTGGAGAAGCGTTAAGTCGCAAGACTTATTGATTTATCACGTGGAAAGAGAATAGCGAAGTGGAACGTAAAAAGTCTGTAAACTAAAGTGGAGTGAGGAGATGTTGATTTCTCCCACTTCAGGTACAGAGTGCTACTTATACAAGATTCTAATAAAAAGAAAATAAAACTCTTGTAGATGGTGAATATTGTTGTCCCAAAATAAAGGGGTTGGTATGCAAGGATAATCATGATGTATCTTGCATGACTGACAATTATTACCAACTAGCACTAAAATCAACAAAAAGCCGCCCCATACAACGTAAGTTTGTTGCAATTGAAGAGGAGACAATTGTATGATTTATCTTCCTATTCCGACAGCTCATGATCATGAACTACGACGATTCGATGTCGTGAATGCATTTGTCAATGTGTCATGAGGACGAACGTTTTTGGCCATACTCCAAACGGATCCGAGAAAATATGCATCAAAAAAATCGGTTCTTCGACTGTCGTATATAGGAATTTAGAAGGGCAAAGATAACATGTGTGAGATTAATGGGAAGATGGACAAGCCTCTGTACATTCAAATTTTTGAGTAAGACCTTTTGCAATAGTATGGTAAAACACCCGAATCTGTCATCTCCACGCAGGACAATGACTCAAAGTATACTTCCACGAAAGCCCAAAAGTGGCTTATGACCATTCCTTCACCACTCTACCTTGGCCCGCTAACTCTTCTAACCTCAATCCGATCGAATATCTCTGGTTTTACTTCAAGAATAGGCCCAAAGACTATCCTTACCCGCCTTTGGCAATGCTAGAGCTCCAGGGAAGAGATCAAGGAGAACAGGAAAAAATTTCTGAAAGATAATGTCAAATTTTGATTGAAATCCTTCCTCGGCGTATAAATGCGGTAATTAGAGCAAGGGGAGGACATATTGAATACTACAGTGTATGTTTAGAATTTTCCTGAAATCCACTCACAAAACCCTACCAATGATTGACGATCTTTTGATCGCAAGATCTCCACCAAATCTTTGATTTAACATCCGTCACTCACATCTGGACCCCCATCAAAGTAGACACCTCTTGACATTAAACTTTTCTAAACCCATCAAATTTCCCGATCGGTCTTGGCTTCTGTTGAAATATTGATTCAATCTAGATGACTCAAGGAGTCATTGTACAGAACATCAGCATCTCATGTACTCGAGGCGATCAAAAAAGCTAGTCTTAAAAGGCTACGTTCAATAGAGCAGAAGACGAGCAACGCCTCAGAGTCGTTTTAAGGGTCATTAGGCTATTAATCTGGTTTTTTCCGGTCTTCAGAGGCTCTCTCAAACCCAGGAGAGTCATTTGATTGAATGGATTCGGCATCAGACAAACATATACCTGCCACCAACCTATCGAAAATTCAAGGATCTGACTGGACGGTTTAGGACGCCTACCAACCCAGTAGAATCAACTGGATTCGGTCTTTTATTGAGAGAACCCAGTCAAGGAAAATTCAGCAAAGGTGAAAAGTTATTTTTCAGCGTCTCCATGGGACGTCAAATCTTCTACTCTAGCAATGATTGGAATACGTCGCCATACCCGACATTGTGGCTCTTAGTCCGTGTAATCGTTGTGATATGAATGAGATAAGCATTATAGACGGTACGGGATCAAACTGTCGGGTCTTTGAGTTATCCGAGGGTAATTTTATTCGGGGAAATAACCTAGATAGCGTGGCTAAACACCCATTGTCTAATGTAACTCTGAGCTCTATCCCCACATGCAATGTTTAAGGGTACATGTAAGTATGTTCCACAGCAGTGGTTTCCGCAAGAATTAATGCCGAGTGAAACTTGGAAGTCTATAGCTATAGACAAAAAATGGTAAGACCTCCTACTCTAAAACCGTTGAGTAGTTGAAGGAGGCCTTTCTTCTCTCTGCCGTACCAGAAGAGTCTCGGGAGAAAAGATTACTTATCCAGGATAACCATGGAAGTCATTAGACAATATCATCCAAAATCCCCGCCCCTTAGCAGAGAATTTATATTAGTTAGAGAGATATTGCCTTGACTGTCAGTTTTGGGTGTTGGAATATTTTTAGCCTACTTGTTATAGGCGAGGGTTTCTTCAGTGGTACGAAATGATACTCCTTTTGGGAGTTTGAAGTTTGATGAGGCCTCCACAACTAGAGCTGGGATTTTGCTCCGGCAACAAACTTTGATTCGTCGATTTCGGAAACGCTGGATCGAACTGCAAGATTTCAATGAATAGAACGTCGAAGGGAGCGTAAAGAGCCAGAGCTCGCGATTAAAAGGTTTGATAAAGCTAAATTTATCCTGTTCAGAGTCTACTCAGATGTCTTGTCGATATTGGAGCGTGGATACTTGATTCATCCATAGATCTACGTGTATTGCTGTCTCGTATCAAAAAATAACTTTGATACGGCGTATATCACGTTTTCATTGAATATGTCGTGCCTGAGAGCAATAATTGTATCTCGAGCTGAATTCCAAATATGGAATCCTATTAGGTACCCGCCAAATTTCTGCTCCGGCATTTGAGTTCTTAAGTATAGGGTGAGTTTTGGAGCTTTCTGAAGGATAGTAAGTTTTACATCCACTCAGACGTACGTGCATGTCTGGTGTCAGGTAACTCTCAAGGGTCGCAAGTTCGTTATCACGGTGAAGTCGTTATCCAAACGAAATCGATTATTTTTGTTTGAAGAGAGCTGAAAATATAGCCCATGACAGCTACGTCTTCATTCGAAGTAGATTCAAATACCAAGTCTATTTTCGAAGATAACATGAGGTTCTGAGGACCTTACTCTTATTTATATTTTCAAAGCAATTCTCTGAACAGAACAATCCTATTATCCTTAAGGCTTTAGGATCTCACATATTTTGCCCCTTTGAATAGCGTGTGATGCAGCTATGTTAAGAGTCATCAATGGCGTCAAGAGTATACGTTTGAATACTTGGCAACGGTTCGGTCATCCGATTTTTTTATTCGATTGTCACTGAAACAAACTTTAGCTATAGAGTTTTTTGTGCTGGTCTAGTCGTTAAACGAAGTGCAGTTTGGTCGTCGACTTCACTAATTGCCGGTACCTTTGAGTATTCCAAAGGTATCAATTCTGATCAACTGATTAGACCCAAGAATTCAACTTCATAGCTAACAGATTGGTGGGAAGTTCGAATTTACCTGTCTGTCCACAAGTCGATGTTTGTCAAAATACACCTCACAGAGGATATCGGAGTATTATTTTTGGTGTTTTTTTTCGTTCGGTGTGACGGCATTCTATTAGTGCTGTAGTTTTCAAGTAGATACCAGTACCGAAAAAGTTGTTGCGTTGTTCCGGGCTCATAACTGTAGGCAAGTGTGAAAACGGAGTATTGAGAGTAGTAAAGCTGAGGATAAAATTTAACCTGCTAAGAGAGTAAACTGAGATAAGTATGTAGATATATAAATTAAAAGGCTAAGATAGAATTGCTTTTCTGGAGAAATGGAGCCATTTTAACAAACCAATCACTTATCAAAACTCGACGTATCTATGATTTGAGTTCCATCAACTCGACACGGTGTAGATAAGTCGCAACTTGGAGTCGAACAAGAGTCGCACAATCTAGTTCCACCATATAATTACTTATGCTATACCTCGTTTCAGAACTGGGCGATGACCAAAGTTCATGGGTAGGCAAGCATCATATGGCAGTTGTGGATTCCGAAGCTTGAACATGGCTTACATCCAGATTGCGAAGATGTAGCGTTATTCGAGCAAAACTTCCACTGGAGAGATCTCGTCTTCTCTCGGAGAGAAAGATTCATCTTGCAAATGTCTGAAAGTAGCCCCAGCCGATAGTGTTATGTAATTAAAAGCCACGAATAACACTTCAGAAACACGGAGAATAAGTTTTTTGCTCGTATATATACTTGACCGTCTTGGGCAATGAGCTTAACGCTTTCGACAAGTGTAAGATAGGTAAAACCAACAGGTCTACCAGTCTCGTCGTACTTGTTTATTCGAACCCGAAAAAGCTGTGTACATACATTAAGTTAAATTCATCACAGCTTATCGGTCCAGAGATTTTCTCCCTTTACGGAATTTTCGTAACTCACTGACCCAATGCCAGTGATTTTCTGAATCAGCTTTCGTATCTTTTCCATTCTATCCAGCTTAGCATCTCTTATTTCTCGAGTCACCACCCGTATTGAGAATGTCAACTTATTATTTTAAACCGAGAGCTTATTTCTCTGCTTTCCATGTGAGCTGGCCTGGCTCAAGGATTAAGGTTAACCTATAGCTCTTCTTTTGATCACATCTATCAACTGGTTGCCCTAGTAAGAGGTGGCCTGTGTTGTATAATATAGTATGGGAATCGCGATAAGTGTCAAGGTAAGACTTGGAAAGAGTCGTGAGTTGGATGTTCTGTCAAAACTATTAAAATACTGCTCGGTGCATTGGATTTTCCGATGTATTATATAGAGGAGTTGCCCAATCTACACACAGTATTAACGTATGCCTGAAAATATCTAATGATTTAAAATATTGTAGACTTTTCGAAAATACCGCATAACTTCTCTCATAATATCGTCCCAATTTGGTGGTCCACCCGTTCTTAAACTTTGCTCCGGAAATGTTCGGGACTCTCATGGCCATCGAATAGGGTACATGTAAATGTATTCAATCCCACACCCCTATATGTCTTGTCTTGCCTTCGAATTTGGTATTGAGCCACTCGAATTTCTTGCCTAGACACTGTAAAGTATTTGAATGAATAATTGACCAGTCGGAGTGCTGTTTAAATCATTTAATTATTTTATTTTGAGCAGACTTTGGGCAATATGAGAAGACCTAGTTACGGGAGTGCTTCTCGTGATGAAAAATCACCTTCGTGAGACGCCATTCAGTAGGTGATCGATTTGTGGTTACATGATTGTGAAACAAATTAACTGTAGTTGGACAGTATTTGCGATTGTTTGACCGCCGAATAAAACTGTTGGTTGGGTAAACAGCTGAATCTTATCCGAGTTCATTGGTGGACATGGGGTGGAAATTAACAACTACTTAAACATTAATGAATGATCCGCTTAGATGAACTCAAGACATCGCACTATCCACCTTCCAACTTACACCAAATGTTGTACCCCGCCCGACCAATGTATCCTTTCACTGAAATTACATACAATTGAGGCGATCAGCCTCAATGAGCTTTCACACCCAATTTAGATGGCTTTACGTTGGATTCTACGGTTTTCTTCACTTTATTCTCGCGGTTCTGTTGCTTGTTACACCTGCCGATGCTATCCGCCAAGCACTCGACAACAAGCAAATCTATAATGTCTTCGTTATTGCTGGCGGTTACTTTCTCACACTGATGCTCGCCTTAATACTGTACACCACCAGATTGTATACCGATAGTTCTATACTGAAGGCGATTCCTAAGACATGGATACCGATTGAGAGGGGTGACGTGAGCCAGAAAGTACGACATATGGTTCTCGCAAGCCTGAATAGAAGCGCCTTGATTGCTTGGTACGCTCGACCGCGAGTCCCACAGGCTTCGACCGCGGTCAACCCGAATTCTCAAAATACAAATTCAATGTTTAATCCCGCCGAAAATCGCCAAACGGGTGTGGACCGGAATTCAAGACTTTCTATCCACGAAAAAACTAAATCTCAGTCTTTTCAATCAGTTTGGGATGAAATTTCACACACCGGATGGTCGTCGCCTTTGAGTCCAGACTTACCCAACCTGCAGTATATGACAGTCGTACTAGAGTTGCCTCATATAATTGAAGCCAAGGCTATTTCTCTTGCTCCTCTAGATATGGACTCGAGCTCAAACCCCAAAATGCCAGACACTAGAGCTGTCGATATATTGCAAAGATCTGCCGCTATGGATTTCCGCAACTATGTCTCCTATTTGACTAGTCTTGGCGTCATATCATCTTCCCATGTCGTTATTGAATTCCTCTCATTATATGAGCACGCACGCTTTTCGGGCCAGTCACTTAGTGAACAAGAATTTCGAGACTTAATGAAACAATTCGCCGAAATTTTGCGAGATATGAATGCTTTAGATGCTAGGTTGCTAGAAATAAACGATCTTCGTCAGTCGGAAAGTGATATCGATGATGATGAAAACTCCGCTGCTACGCCAGAGACTTCTCGTAGCCACTCGCTTGTACCGATGCACTTTGCCAGTGATCACAGTGAAAGTGAGGGCACAATTCTAGAGGCATGGCCTCGATATTTTAATGATAATTAAATCCCCTGAAATTGGTCAATATTTCGCCTCCAATGATGGGATCCAGATAATCTACAGGGGTAGATAGAGCCCACAAAAGTTAGAGTTAGAATAGGCTTTGGCTATTGAGCTCAGTTCTCAGTTGAGAGTTTAACTTGAAAACGTTGAATAATAATTACCGTTATACATGACAGAGAATCCATAAAACGACTCGCACTTGTATGGTTGAATTTTTCCTTGGTTCAGAGCTATATTACACCTGGAGAATGATTGAGAATCACTGTATTTTAAACGGCCAATAATTGAACACTTATCTCTATGGGTTTCCCACCAAGCCAGGTGATTAATGTTATAAAACATTTTCAGATACTGATTTTACAACTTTCGCATAAGGGAAAACCCTATCTCGAAAAATTGGACATGGAGGAAAAGGACTTTCCAAGTAGCTACTTCTCGGCGTAGCGATTTTTATTATTCTAGCATAGCACGGCGAACTTTGCATGAGAAGGTTATCAATTCAATAGTCACATATGTCTATACACCCACACAAATAATTTTGTCAGCTATAGCACCCAGGTGTGTGTCCTCAAGAGATGGAGTACGGCGCCAGCGTTTACTTAGACTAAGGTTTCTCTGTTATCAGGAGTAAATACATTCGCGGGACTCGGGATGCATTCACACTACTCCATGGTAGAGGTCTAAGACTCCAATCGGATGAAGATCTTTCAAGATTGTGTATAGTTAATACCGCCAATACTCGGTAGAATATATCGCTGCGGTAAAGTTTCTGGGTTTCATCCATTAATTACATGTTGCTTATTCCACCACCTCCATAAATTTCCCTCCTATGGCTATCCCTAAACTATTAATGTATAGCAAACCACGTTTTTTGTAACCTCAGCCGGATTTTAACTGTTCCAACCCATTAGTTTCGCAAAGCGAACCTTCTTTTGGCGGAAGACAAGGCGTGGGGATAATCTTTTGCTAGCGACCTGTCGACGTTGAAGCAGGGACATGTACAACTTTCTACGTTCATTCGCGTAGGACTTTTCACATTCTTGATATTTTTTTTTCTGGGTTTTTAACTTTAAGAGCCAGGTTTATCTCCCTGTAACAGGTTTCCTGGGACGACGCACTGATGCTCTACATAGTTCTATTTAGCTGTTTAGTACATGAATCTAATAATAATAATATTCCAATCCCACCTGACGAGGGCCCAGAGTAGCATAGCCACTTAGATAAGAAGTGAACATATTGGGTTCAACTCTTGTCTCCACAGAAGGAAAGTACCTGGAGTAGACGACCCAAGTTGCTCATGTGGATTGCCCTCTCAAAACGTAGAGCATATGATCATGGCTTGCCCGCGATGGTCAAAAGGAAGAGCTGAAGTGTGGAGGAAGGCAAAAGAAAGATCCTTCAGGGCGATGATGAATAGCCCGGAAGATATTGCCAGAATAACCCGATTGATTATTAAAGAAGGATGGCTCGAACAATTCTACCTCGTAGAAAACGTCGAAAATACCATAGAAGCCAGGAGAATTAGGCCGGGGAGTAAAAGAGTAGGCCGAAGAGAGTAGGAAAGGGGTCCATATGCGACTATGCAGCATCCATCGCGCTTCCTACAGGTAGGTCTTTGACTAACGACATTAAATAATTCAACCAGGCAGATAGAGAGGGTTTTCACCGTTAAGGTTTCCCGCTCATGTAAATATAAAGTTGATAGTTTCCTGCATGGGCCATTCCAGGCGCCAAATCAGGCAAATAAAACCAAATTCAAATATTCCAACCAGTCTTTTGCCTCTCTTGGGAGTGCTATTACGATATTACAGGTACTTATAACGATAAACTCGCTTAAGGGATGGGTCATGCACTGATCCAAGACTTAAAGAATTAGTCAAGGGACAGCCATAACGTAAAAAGTAATGTTCAATTTCGTGTCTTTTTCCCTTGCGATTGTGGATCAGCGCAGGACAGAAGCACTTTTACAAACGTACTCTCTCTCGAGGGTCCTGAATTTATTAGCGTCTTTGAGAGCCCGTAGAATACAATGGATCGACATGGGTGAGTCCTTGTATATTTATGGTCTGAATTATCGCCTATTCGGGCGCTAGGTCACTTTTTTTTTTGTTTTATTTTTTAAATCATTATTGTGTATGCAGCCTGAAGCTATGACACGTATGATTACGGAAGGTGTTTTTCTCATAGAATGACTCATCTTATCGTTATGGAACGAGTAGCTTTACACTTACCCCATGGTGTAGGTTCAAAGAGTATTAGTCAGCACATTTTTAGCCATACCCACTTGCACAACCCTACTAAAATGTCCTCACGTTATGAACATTGTTTACTCAAGTTGAGATTTCAGTAAAGAATATATTGAGATTGTATCTACCGCTC
>JAKRRZ010000807.1:0-16048 GCA_022627015.2 Podosphaera aphanis | reverse complement strand
TAAGCATCTTCTCTGTATTGACTTTAGAGGTTTGACTATCCTTTCGGGGATGTTCCCCGTTGTCCCCGTCTCAGCCCAAATAGAGGATCCATATGTAAGGGCTGGTCTAACTATTGTACTATAAAGTTGCTTTGTGGAAGGTTGCCCCCCACGTTGACTGCGTTAGTCTACTTACCGACTGCACTTGAGTCACCGCATTTTGTTGAACCTTCTTTATATGGGCGCCCCAGTTAAGCTTTGGATCGAAGTGAACTCCCAACACTCGAAGGGAGGATTGAGGCGTGGTGGTGTGACCCTGTATGTCGACTGTCGCTTTCAGGTTGTGCTTATTCCTCGCCCGTGACAAGTGCATTAGCTGGTACTTTTCTGGCGCAAATTTTACGCCATGTATGTAAACATTAATCTAATGTATTTTTTCTGCACACAATATTTTAATGTATGAAACATTAAATTAATGTTTTTTTTCCTGAGGGTCTGTGGTGTGGGCGTCGACTGGCCTACCTGACCCTCCTAAAGTCTCAAAGTCTTGTTAGTATCACCAGGACGTCAGTACTTACCAGCATACAACACTTTATCCAAGATGCATTAATAATATTTCAGCAAGCGCCTACGGCGCGGCCTGGAAATATACAGCCCTCATGGTAAGAAAATTTACAGTTTTCGGACTGTGCTTGCGGGAGATAGTATAGTGGCCGTAAAAGTGGGATGGACGAGAATCAAGTACCCGAGCTTGATCAAAAGAGTTTCGAAGTGATAGACTTTTATTGTCAATATTTAAACGAATCGTTGATCCCTAAGTGCAAGCAGTGGATTTGGGACTGGTATTGACAATACCAAGTCTATGATTATACGCATCGCATGCGAACAGGATTGCTCGACAATTAATGATTCGATTTTGATCCATGCACGCCACTGACCCTCACGGAAAAAAATTAATTTAATATTTCTATGTCAAACCAAAGAGTACAGAAAAACACCTTAAATTAACGTTCAAAAACGTTATATCATTGTTTATATACATGAAGTTAATGCATATATAAGGTAATGTATGGCACACCACACGTTAAATTAATGTATATATATACATTTGGAAAGCCGCCCGGAGGGTCCGTGGTGCTTAGATAATTACCAATACAAATTATTATATCATGTTTTACCAGCTGGTTAGGTATAGCCGACGATGATCATCATATGATCAGAAAAGTAACAGGGAGTAAGGCGAAACGTTATAACAGCTAATAGAAACGATAGCCGTAGTGTGGATGTAGACTTACATGTGGTTAATTTGAAGTTCCATCGTCGACCTGTGATTGGGGTAGACACTAAAAGTCTTTTGTCTGGTTGAGTGTGTCTGAGAGAAGGTTAGTGACAGTAAATGTTTGAGTCGCATGACGGTAATTTGGATTTTCAGAACTACAGCCTTGTCATAGGCAGTCTCATCAATACCAACTCGTGGTTATGTTGACCGTCGTGATAATATTATTCATCATAAAATTTTTATAAATAAATGGGCTTAATTACCTAATCATGTCCGCAGTCTTTGTATGTTGTGGGGCTATTGCATTTGTCAGCGTGACTACAATATACGTCTCCTGGGCATTAGACGTTGAAAATTTCAGTCAAAACAGACTCGTCAAAGCTTGGGGGCTAGGACATATGCTTGTCATTTGTCGGTCAAGATCATCATATTAAAGTTGATCGAATAATAAAGTCAGACGCTTACGTTGAGCTCTATATTTGATCATATGGAAAGAATAAGATGTGTCGACAACTTAATCGATTTACCTGTTACGGGTTAGTAAAATTTCGTCAACAATAGTTATGAAATGATTGATCCTTGTTGGTTCAGAAGGCATGAATGGTATTTATTTTTTGTGTCAACAGCGGTTACCCGTATCAGACTCGTCATCTAAGGTGTTCATCATGTTGAGTAGTGAGATATAAAGTTGATGACGTACCATTTTCAGTTACTCCTGTATCATATGCTGTGTGATGTTAACGTAGGTGTCCATGGCTAGCACTTTTTAAAAGGTTGTTGTGAAGATCAGAGGGCGAGGTTTTCTAGGCCTGCCACAATGGGGCATCTCTGCTCATGAAGTATTCAGAGCCCAGTGCCAATTCATCATGAATATGGTCGGATGATAGGAGTTTTTCGTGAAACATACGTTTAATCTACTCCTTTTCCTGAGTTAGCGTGTGTTTATCTGTATTTAAAACAACTTTTTAGTATTTGACGCAGCTCAGATTTAGCCTTTGGTGACTTCAGTGACGAGTCTCAGTCGGTAATTTCCAGCATGCAAAGCATACAGAACATCATAGCTGACGAGAGTGATGAAAATAATTAAGTTGAGCTTACATTTAATAGGCACGCATCCTAGTTTTCTATTGCATCTCTGTATATCTATGTCTTCTGTTAGTCTGATATTCTAAAGCTCAAGTTGGTGAATCAGAATGACAACTTTTCAGACTGACGTTTAACAAAGTTTCATTCCACTTGCGTAGTCAAAGACTCTAGTTTGCGGTTGTGATTTTATCATCATAAAAGGTGTTTGACCAAAGGACAGTGACTTACATGTAACGTAGAAGTTTAACGTCGACATATCTCAATAGTGTTTCGAGGAATTGTCAGAGTTGGAGAAAGTGGTGGATGGTTTGAGAAGTGCGGAGGCCGGCGAGCGAAATTTATATCTAAAAATGAGGAAACGCGCTAAATAATTTTGTTTGACCACGCTAGCTACAAAATTTTCTCAAAAAGTAAACAAGGGTCGCGACTGTCAAGGCCTGAGGCAAGTAAGGGACTAATAATAAGTTGTTAACTGCTCCGGTCGTCCCGTGAACTGTTTACAATATTATTACCAAGAAAAATAGACCAAATAGTAAATGGTCAAAGTTTTTTTACTTGAGCATCTGATATGTGCTAAAAGAACGATCTCAGTTATCAATCTTCGGTATCGTATTTGTCTAATCATCATTAATTAGACAAAAGCGACGTTAAAAAACTTTTCAATTTACATGTATTCTGATATAAACGGATGCAGGCAGTGTACGGATAAGTATTCCATGTAAATCTACATGTATTCATAGCCACCTCCCGAAGCCATAGCTCAAGGCCAGTTAAATATTCGTGAGCTTATATAGCATCAGTAGATGACCAAGGAAAAATTTTCACCATTGTTAATTAGGGATAATATTAACAAGGCATTCCGGGCCAGAACAGTTGAGGGACCTGTGGTAGCTATTGTTGCCAAAACTCGAAAGGATAATCTAGCAATTACAACTACAGAACGGATTGTATATTTACACATTTGCATTGATTAAAGCTTGTGCACGGGCTGAGAGGCTTCATATCTGTATCTCGCCGGTAAATGCAATGGCAGGAAATCCCCTCTTGATACATATACCCAGATCTTAACAATTTGGTAAAATATTACTGCTTGCAGGCTAAAAATCCAAATTATTTTAAGTACGTTAAGGCTCGTTTCTAGTCGTATTTTAGCTGATTTGATTTTCTGACAGCCAGGGCAGCTGATAAAATGACCCCTAAACCACGATAGACCATCATCAACCTAGAAATTTTCTTCAGATAGACAAATTCTAGATGAAAAACGTTGAAAATTAGTGTTCATCGCTCTTCAGTTACACATACAATACCTCCGTTCTTCCGAAGAGTTCCTCAAGAAATAATTTCGTCTATAAATAATTCTATCTTTTTGAAACAGAGTTTATACTTCGTCCATTTTCTAGATGAGGAAATAAATCGTTGGTCATAAATTCGAGCCCTTCTTGAAAATTCGAGAATTTCGAAAAAAAGACATCCATATAGAAAAATGCTTCGGGAAGCTGATGGTCATCATCAACCACTGATATTGATTTTAGTCCGGGAAACTCTGATTCTTGTGTGGTGGAAGGCAAAATAAAATCCATTTCTTATTGATTCCTGTAACATTGGAGTCGATTGTTTTGTCCAATTTGATATCGTAAAAGCGAACAGTGCTCGTCTTTTAGATGGACCTTGAGACTCCACAACTGGTGTTCAGACACGTTAATATTTACACCAAAGTAGCAAACCTGAATGTCAATTCGAAGGGTTCCCTTCCAGTGCGCACTTCCCTTATGACTGTCCTCCTTCCGATGCTTTCTTCACATTTGTGACCTCCATTGAATTTTCTTCAACTTTGTGCATCATGTCTCGTATGCTCCGTTTGGTGTCCATAGCAGCGGGAATGTATAGTCGAAGTCAGTAGATGTGGATACCACTGAGTGAGAAAGTCGATATAACCAGAGTTGGCTGTAAAAGAATTGTGTTGTCGGATGAGAGACATCGGACGAGTGGTTCGATTGAATGAGTATGTGATTTTTGCTTTAATGATGATTGAGAGCCAGGACCTAATGCGCTCCTCTTCTTGAACATCCCAGATTTTAGAATACCGTGTTCATTAATATCAGAAACTGCATGAAGGTCCATGTATATGCTGACGCGCGCCAATCAACACGTGTCGGATAAACCCGATATTTGTTGTAATTAACCTACATGTACATCCATACAAATGTATTACAAACGTTCGTATCTTCGTTACAGGTCGTTTCCATATCGTAGAACAGCAATATGAGTTGGAAGCCTCTTCGAGTGTCGTCATTAGACATTCCTGGCCTGCCACCGATGCTTATCGCTGTCGAGTTAACCCCTTCGTCCTACACGATACATTTGACTGACTTAGTATCTATCTGGAGTGAGACACTATCACGTTCTCAAATCATACAACGAAGCCTTGAAGAAAAGGCCAGCATTGACCCAAGCTCCAGCGATCAACTATCTATCTTAATATCGAAACTTGAGCTAGGACTCACAGGAGCACCTGGCACGACATTAGATCTCACAGTTGTTGATGCTGATACCATGTCACATGCTCCACCTTTAAATCTACACGTTCATGTAGAATTACCTGGAGGGATGACTGCTCTAGAGTGGCCCGTACGGCTGTCTGCTATGCCAACATCCCTCTTGACGAATCAGCTAACACTACCATTACTACGGAGCCAGTATCATACGTCCGAAAAATTAAATGCCTTAATTCAGACGGTCCAAGAGAAAGACCATGTTATCGAGAAGTTGCTAGAAAAATTGGAAGAACAGGGCACAGATCTCGGACACATATTTCCCAGGGCCGCGGGGAAGCAAGGAAAAAAACTTAACAGAAAGATTGCCGAGCAAAAAGTCAAAGGATTGGCCCAATTTGAATTCGAGTCGTGGAAAAAGAGTCACGAAGTCAGTCATGACTCTGATAATATTACATCACTTCTAGACAAGATTTTCGGAAACAAAGCCGCGCAGATGTTCGATCTTAAAATTGGAGTCTCTCCTGGATCAGAAACTTGGTGGAAGAGGATGAAAGGGGGGTTTACGATAAGTTTAGGCGCGGGAGAAGTACCCTCAAAGAGTGTCCCACAAGTAAAAAGGCCAAAAATGGAAAAGAAAGCTTCCCGCAACGCTCCATTCGATAGCGATGATGATGATGATGATGCTTTTGAAGTCGCCGCTGCTTCAAAAAGGGAAAGGAGAGGGGCGTCAAAAGTCCTCCCAGATGAAGAATATGACAATAATGGACAGAAGACAACAAATTATTCATATCTTAGCCGACAAAAAGAACCTTCGACATTTTTTGAGGAGAGAAAAGCTAGTGCGGCCTCAGAGCCGAAAGTAGAAGACGCACATGAACCAGAAAAATCTCTTGGAGAGACCAAAGCCAAAACCTTATCCCTAGATACTTCCCGTCCTGGAGATGATCATAACACACCAGTACTATCTGCACCAGCTTCTGCTCTAGAAAACAGACCTCAAAGTAAATTGGGGGTTCTCAAAGGAAAAAAGCCCAATTTACGACCGCCGCCTCCTAAATGTACAAGCACTGAGTCACCATCCAACATTGCGAATGAAAGCCCAAAAGCACCATTTCAGGCCCCTGCAAGAAAAAAACCAAAGTTAGGAACCATCAGAGGAAAGAAAGTATCTACTGCCGTAATAACTACAACGCCTGCCGTATCAGCAACTCCATCTTGCTCTACTCCCCCTTGCGCTCAGATAGAGCTGGTGTCTTCAATTCAGGCTCCCGAGCCCTCAGTCACCAAACACGAAAATATAAAGACAAAAAATAAAATCCCTGTTGAAACAAAACAGGAAACGCCACCAGAAGCTTCAATAGATCCAAAAGAAACTGAAATTGAGAGAGCCAATAGGAATCGCGCCGAATTACGACGAGAAATAGATGCACGAAAACAAGCACAAGCGGCACAGAAGAAGAAGAAGCGTTGCTTCTAGTGATTGGGCCCAAATGGTGACGACAAAACAGGCTGACGCTCTGGCAAATAGGGGAGAGCCATAGAAAGCTCATGCTCTGCCACGCCAATATTTAGCTTCACGTCCAAAACCATCATAACGCGCTTGTCCACTTTGAATACCACCCAAAGTCAGAGGTGATTCCGAGTAGATGTGGTGTACACCCTTTTCTCGGGTCTACGACGTTGTCGTCATACGTTTCACGTGTACGATCGTACCGTTGCCCTGCACTTACCACTAGCGCAACGGATCCCATCAGCCTTCGCAGTGAGATCTAGATCAATTGCCTCTCCTGATCGATTTAGTTTGCCAAGCTTTACTCCAAGCCGTGTCCAGTGTCATGGGGCTGAGGCCCCCAGGTGTGATCCAGCTACATGCCGGATCTGCACTCGAGTAATCTCGAGTAATCTCGCTTACATGTAGAACTCCGACGAAGCGCCTATAGAACCACGGCAACATCGACAACCTCACGGGAAACTGGTAGATAATTCTAGAACAATCTTTAAGGTTGGACATATAAGAACGGCTGGAGATAAATAGCTTAACCTGTAGTTAGTTGTAAGGCTCACGGGAATATAGATTTCTCTAGGCAGCTTACTTGTGCATTTACAACTTAGTTGACCCTCTCACATCCAGCACGTGAAGTAGGGACGTCGGCCATTAGATTCTCGGGCATGATGGCAACGCATGGCCTATCTTGCTCTCATCCGACCCTTGGATCAGCAGCCTTGCGCGCATCAAATCAAGGTCGACGGTATACAGGGACTGTTTCGGACGGTGGAGACGCTACGTGTGCGGGTCGGCATATCGTAATTTCGGTCGCTGGAAGATTCCCGGCAACGGCCGCTGGCGTTTTCGCCGACTGCATCACTTGTTTGTCATCGCATCACGCCCGGAGCGGTGGCTGACTTCTCTAGTCTCTGCTCGTCTTCGTTTGACGGGGTGGATGTTGCTTGTCGACTTCCTTGGATCGTCTGAAAGAGCTGTGCGGCCGAGGTCTCTTCGAGTATGGAATACGACGACGTTTAAGTCAGCGAGAGCATGTCACAACTTCATTGTACCCATCTATCAACGTTCATCGACTTGCTGCGAAGCACGGGATACCCGTCCCTCTCAAGAATTCCATCTCAGCTCATCCCGACGACGATGACGCTACGTCACGACTATCACGATTTTTCTTACGGCTCATGATTCGCTCTTGGGTTTTTTGATCACGTTTGTTCCTCCAGATATCGCCGCTGAGCGGCACTCGTTTATGTAATCTATGAATTGATAGTAGAGGTTGCGCGACGCCTTGTTACATGCATGTACTTGATTCTGAATAGACCTGCTAACTCATCCCACCCATCGCCTCTTCTATCTTTGATGCCCTTTTAATCTTCTATGTATCAAAAACGGCTCGGTTCGCCCATTCGAGACCGCTTCGTTCTAAGTCCCAGCCGTCAAAGCTCGCTTCGCCACGGAGGCGAAAAAAGTAATCATCAAGCGTAAAGCTCATCCACCCTCATCATCCAGGCTTAGTTGAACGAAACTGCATCTGTGTCGATTGTCTGCACATTATTCGCGCCGCTACTATCATCGATACTCAAACTATCGCCACAGATCATCCATAGTATACAGTCCCCAGATTTTACGGCTTATCCGACACGTCGCATCACTGCGCGAGCCCTGTGTCTCAGAATCATGCGACCTCCACGCGGGTGAACCTCAACTACAGATGCGCGAACAAATGAATTGTCCCCAGATGTGAAGATAGGTCGGTTCGAGTAGATGTGTGGAGTAGATCCCGAACGCCAGAAATGGGGGCGAAAATCTTGTTTCCCGATCGACAAAGGATGAACGTTGGCCATAAGGTCTTGTTGTAGATTCGACGTGAGTCGAGGAGCAAAGATGGCTCAAAATCACGATAATCATGAATTGACAAGGTTATCATGGAGAGAACGGAAAGGTTCCTGGCTGTAGATCTCTGCTCCATTGATTCCACTGTGCTTATCCATTTGTCTGTGATCGAAAGCGTATTCTGGGAGCAATAATGATTAGTTGCACAAGAGTAGGTGGTGTTCTTGTTTGAGTGAGAGTCAGAATTGAGCGTCAGAGATCGATCGAAGTCAATTTTCGCAAATCACACCAGGACAGACGTTTGGGAAAAGTAGAAGCGTAGACCTGAATATATGCTGCGTAATCATGCAGAAATATCCATCTCTACCATGGATTTTGGTGTGTGTAAAATCTGCCATATTATCTTGACGGTGTCTACGCAGAAAAATCAGGTTTTTGATAGTACTACAAGTCGAAATAAACCTCTAGTGGTGATGAACTTTAGGTTTTCCTGTCAGTGAGAACGACTCTCACGCATACCGTCTCGACCAAAAAATCTTCCCCCTCCACTGTTTCTTCGTGAGATATACTTTCGACTCTCCCCAAGGCTTTTGCCAGCACCATCTAGCGTCTCTCGCACATCTTCAATAGCATAGCTTTGTAACAAATCTTTCATATCTTTCAAAGCAATTGCACTTCCAAAACTACTCATGCTAAGAGTATTTCCGCCAAAGCTTGCCGAGTTTAGATTCTCTCGATTCGCCATTCTCCGTTCCGCTCGAGCCTCTACTCTGATCTCTTTCTCCCGCATAACTTGATCTCGCCAACTCCCCGGTAAGCAAGGATGGAGACAGCCCACGACCGGACATGCACCTTTAGAATGCAGTGAATTTTGGACACTTTCTGGCTCTGCTACCGCATGCCATTCTTGAATACAAGCTATATGACCTCCGTGTGCGCATCCAGGACAATACCACCACGTGCTGAGTGGAAACGCGGCTCTTTCGGGGTCCACCCCTTGTGAGGGCTTCTCATCATCCGATTCCGGCTCAGATGCGTCGCGAATATACTCTCGCTGTTCACAAATAGGACACCGCGCCATACCCCCTTCGCACCGCGGACACTTCCAGTGT
This sequence comes from Podosphaera aphanis, assembly GCA_022627015.2. Classification (NCBI taxonomy): domain Eukaryota; kingdom Fungi; phylum Ascomycota; class Leotiomycetes; order Helotiales; family Erysiphaceae; genus Podosphaera; species Podosphaera aphanis. The sequence continues at coordinate 6,763 of JAKRRZ010000807.1, read as the reverse complement.
GAGTTTGAGATCCGCGGGTCAGGGTCGAAGGGCTTGTCGCACGTCGTGCAAAAAAATCCAATCCGGATGTTTTGCTGAGCGAATGAGTAGATTTCAGGGTAATTGGGTACGCAAAGGTTGCGCAGTAGAGCAGCTTCTGTAAACAACTGGAAAGAATTAAGACGTGCATGCACGTATGCAATGATTTGGCTAACGTGCAGGGGCTCAAATATGTTAGATGGGAGGTATGGAAGAAGAAGTAGAAGCATCGGTATGATGTGAATTAGTTTGGATGTATTCGTGTGATACGCTATTAGCTTTTGAAGTATCATCCCAGGATCGAGGGCTGGAAGGGTGAATAGAGGGTCATCTTGGTGGTGGAGATAATCTGTAGGGATTAAGGATGGATCTATCTGAGATACAGGGTGTATTGTAGATGAGCAAGTTGGCAAAGCTTCACGATCTTTAGCTATTTGTTTCGTAGCTGAATGCTTCTTTCGCAGTAGAGCTTCAGGATAGCTGGGCTTTTTTTCTTCTGTCAATGGCTTGAGACCCTTTTCCCTAAGCCCGTGGTTGATTGTAGCATCGGTAGATCGCGCCAGAAGAGTTGTAGGACGAGATGTACTCTCTGTCACTTCAGAAATGGTATCTCCGGCAAGTTCATGGTAATTGCCACTAAATACATTATCGAGTTGTGATTTTTTCCATGTTCCTTCACGATTCCGATTCGGCCGGGGTAACATCTCTACGTGTCCTGAAGATTCATGCGTCAAGTTGGAGAGCTCAAGAAGTTTTAGACGTGCTTCGCGATGAAATTCAAATCTTCGAGTGAGAAGAAGATTCATACTCATTCCTAGATATCTCCACGTTTGTGCCAGCCGATAATGTCCTAATTTTTCGGCAACACTTGCAAAGTCTTCTGTGACTGAGATAATTCGTTCATTGGGGTTTTGATCTACCTGTGGGACCTGTAATAGTCGCGTAAAATATATGCTGCTATAGTCTCGGTACTCTGTGCCATCTATTGCAGATGGAGCATGTCCAATAGCCATAACCTGTTGAGGCTGATAAATTCCTGTGATATTAATAGATGCCTCCAACGTCATGATATTTCCATTTATTCCATGACTTTTTGGAGAAGAAGTGTTTGCTTGATTAGAACGACTACTGCCACTTCTTTCAAGGGCGTTTTTTTTCTTGGGCCCCAAGAAACTGCCAAAAACTTCTTCCTCGGAATCGGTCAAGCTCGGACTCGATAAGTTTGGGCCACTATTATTCCGAGAGAGCTCAGGCGAATTTTTGGGTACTGTAGGACACGATCTCCGCCGTCGTATCGATTTTCGTTGCTCTAGAATCATAATAATATCTCCAGTAGTTGAGAAGGCAAAGTTTGATAGACTTCGTTGTTCGATTAGGCTGGGGACAAATGCGAGATCTGACTGGATAAACCATCCCTCTCGCACAGTGCTCTGTCCAGAATTTGTTGTTCCAACTGTACTGTTAATAGTCCAGAGGAGGTCTCGGTTGATCCAAAAAATATCCATTGGTGCAGTATCCCAGCCCTCGTCACGGGGGGGTTTGTCTTCAAGCGTGCCTTCAAGGCCTCGAAGTTCTGGCTTCTGTTTGACCAAAGAAGAATCAATGATTTTACGGCATGGCCTAGGTTTGTACGGTAATTGTTTGAATGGCATGGTTGGTCTAGCAAGATCCCAAATTTCTACCAAGGCATCCATTTTTCTATCATCTCGATACGTAATCGTAAGTTGAGCACTTCTCATTCCATTAGCCGTGGCAGACCAGAGAGCTGGCCGCCAGCACACACATGTGATTGGTGCTCTTGTTTCTAAAGTATGTAATGCGCTTTGATTTTTTTTTCCGTTTTTTGAGAGATTCCATACATTACAGTTTTGATCTTGCCCACCACTTGCAATATGTTCACCATTCGGATGCCACGCTATCGAGTAGCATTGGCCAGAATGCGCGTTTATTCGTAGACTGGGCTTAATGGGATCTCGTAAATCCCACTTTAAGACCTGTCCTAAATCTGTACAGCATGCAAAGGCTAATCCATCTGTTGGCGACCATTTTACGTCTAGAACTTCAGACGTACACTTAAAGGTCTGCCAGTGTCGAAAGTAGGGGATACTAGGATCATCATTTGGTGATCTTATATTCCAACTCTTGACTGTTCCATCGCGACTGGCAGATAACAGCCACTGGGGTTTATGGGGACTGATCGCAAGCTTATAAATTTCTCTTGGATGGGCATTTATTCTTGCCATCTCAAGTCCATCGCCGATTCGATTTAGATCGTAGGCCGTGATCACGCCATTTGCAGAAGCTGCAATGATTATGCTGCTGAAAGGGCCATGCAACCACTTAATGGTAATGATGGTTGAGTTAGTGTAAGGTTCTGGTATATGATATTTCGTGCTATGGGTTGCAGCATGGATTTGAATGATCGCCTTCAGGTCAATCTCCTCTTTTATGACCAATCCGTCGACCTTTAGTATCTTAAGGATTCCTGAGCCGGCAATGACTACCTTTTTGCTGTCAGGGGATCTATCAAAGCAGAGAACTTCATCAGCAACAGAGAATGCTATGCTTCGTGATTCCCTTGGCCGGAGTTTAGGGGAGTCGAACAAAGTCGTCGTATCCGTTTTATCACGAGATGTAGCGGTTACAGAAGATTGCCCCAGCAAGCGCATTATCTTACCCTTTTTATTCATTTTTGGTGAATTAGGATACAATTATTGAAACATGATGATAATTTAATAGAGAAAAATCGTGAGACGTTGACTGATAATTATTAGAGTCTCGCTCTTATTAAGTCGCCACCCCCCAAACAGGCCACCTTGAGGGAGGTAAAGACATGACACAACAACCACGAATTATTAAAACTTCCAATCAACAGAGAGGTCCCATTCAATATCAGTACAATTCGGGAACACGTAAGTTATCGGGGCCTTGGTGTTAATTACCTACCCTCGAGCTATTGCGCATCCATGTACGAGCATCAGAAGGGGATTGATAACGTTAAACTTCTTCAAATCCTGGTCAGCCAACACTAATTGAGACTCGATTATAACTTGATATCACTTCATAATTACTCAATATACTGTTACGTAGTTTGAGTAATTTCTAATGAACGGTTGTTCATGTAGACTGTTGTAGAGTTGAAGTAGCTGATTGAAACGGTAACCAGTTTCCCACCAACAGCTTGATTTCTATGATATTAAGGCAACACATGCGTTGGAGCTTTTTCATTTATTTACAATTTACTGGAAGTTTTTATAATTCGTGGATCCTCCAAGGTGGCCTGTTTGGGGAGGTGGCAATTAACGGGATTTATGCCCTTAAATAATTAACTCAATCAGGTGATTGAGTTCCGCTCCATTTTCTATCATGTGGCTGAGATAAATCTCAGCCACACCTAACTAACATACATCTGCATGTGGTATAAAAATTCGAACCAACTTATCTTACAACATGAAGTATACCTTGCCAATTTGCTTACCGTCAGTGCTATGTTATTTACATTGAGGTAATATTACTTCGTACATTTAAATATACAAAATGTAGTACCATTCATTATCTATACCTCTCTATGTGCGCTGCATCCTTAATTTCTCGTCGATCAAGTCATTCAGCCATGTTAATGCGCGCCTCAGAGACACTACTTCCATGGTCACAACAAGTAATCAGTCATAACACTCTGCTTCAGTATGTTAGCTTGTTACACACCTTTTCGACTTATTAAATAGAAGTTCTCAGGGATATGAACCATCTTCGTTGGGAGCTATTAATTTAACTCGTCCGAGTCAGTTTGGTTGTCATTTTTGGTACCTGAATCATCCTCATGTCTCAGATTGCAGACGGGATAGGATTAAAGCTAAAGACAGTTAACCTTGACATTTACACTGATAATTGAGCTCTATCATAATTATTTCCAAGAAAACGTACAAAATTACTAAGTTAAGGATACTCTAACGCAAAAAGTTCTCGGGCACATTGGACTGTCTAGTCTTCGAAATTTCGAAATTTTTCTCAATCTGCTTCAAAAATGCTTTTTCCGGCTCTTTTTGCTTCGAGATGTTATAAACCGAGCGTCTTTCTTTTAGCCACCTTTTGGGTACAAATAATCATCTCATCCTTTGCTTTATCCTTCGAAATTGATAAACATAACACCATAGAATCCTTTGATCAGTTAAAGAATCTTGCTCTCGAAAAAGTCTTGTTGGATGCATCGCCAATATTTGGAGCATACAAGGAAACAAAAGATCACACTTCAGAATGGATGAAAGATTATCCCGATGACAAGCTTCTTGTCCACATGAATCTTCCAGGGACGCATGACTCACAGACCTGGAACTATTCACCAGAGACACGAAAAAAACTCAATCGCATCACTAGACTTAGAGGGGTTCTGGTAGCTCCAGCTCGATTTTATCGATGTCAAGGGGTATCTCTTGTTGACATGCTCAACCAAGGAATCCGTGTATTTGACTTGCGATTTGCTTTTGATGTGACTAAAACCGTTTTAGTCTTCTGGCATGGACAAGCTCTACAGTCTCAAACTGCTACCGTGGATAGCGTGTTATTTGCATTTTACAAATGGCTCGGTGATCATCCTACGGAAGCAGTCCTGATCTCTCTCAAATATGAAAGCTTTACTACCCTGAACGCACGTAATGATGAAGCGCTTCAAATGGCTATTTTTAAGATGTTGACATCAAAATCTGCTGAGAAATTCTTCATGAAAGCAAAAAACGAGTTAGGAACGCTGGGAGAAGCCAGAGGTAGAATCACACTCCTTCGTCGCTTCGACCTCGACCTCCTTCCCGAAGAATACGAGAAAAAGATTCCAGGGGTTCACTTCCCTCCGTCAAAATGGACTGCGAATGGACGTAACATCACTTTTGTTTACAATACCTCTCAAAATCAAACTGTTTACATTGAGGATCACTTTCACTTGAAGACTCCATTTAGAGCTGGACTGGCCTATAGTATCGATTTAAAGTATAATGTCACTGTGGATCACTTAAAGCAAGCAGTATCTCAGAATCATGATAGTTTATATTGGACATTTGCTTCAGGTGAACGGAATATCGCCTTCTCACCGCAATATCCAAAGCAAATAGCTTTGGGGTCTTCAGAAGTTGTTGGTATGAACCAGAGGTTAGCCAAGTTTTTCAAGACGCAAAAAAATACTAGACTCGGAATCACAATGTTCGATTTCTTTGATCAACCTTCTGATCTCATCAAGTCATTTTTGGAAATACAAGCGCCACATCAGCCGGGCAAAGACATCTAGCTTGATTGTTAACATAGATTCAACATAATTCGTCAGCCATAAACCATGAATCGAGATATTGGATTGTACTCCGCAGCAACTTATTGTAAAACGCTCATCAATAGCAAATCACGATTAAGTAATATGTTGTCACTTTAGTTGAGGTACGTCGTGAACATCGGATACTCATACAAAATCAATTAATATAACTAAGCTATTAGGATGTATTTTACAAGATAGTGGGCCACACAACATAATGGACCACCGATCAAAAATCGTAATTGATGTTGCAGATCTCGGCGACTGAAAATTTAGGGAATTGACAATAATTAAGCCAGAGCTAGATTCAATGCTTGGAGCGCTAATTTGTCACGGGCTGCGCCCTGGTTATGCTGTGGCTGGTGGTTGTGTTGTGGCTAGTGGTTGGTGGGGTAACACCAGGGACCGCGTCACGGATTTTTTTTATACAGCGCACCCTCCCTTCCTTTGTAACTCTTGAACTTCTGTAGATAAATACACATAGTTCGTGGCACCGTATTCCGCGACAGCGAGATCACACTGCCCCTTTACATAATTACATGAATTCTGGAATACAAGGACAGATTTTCACGAATGATTATTTGAGAAGAATAAACTATCTACTAACAGGCTTCTGACAGCGATAGATTTACGCTAGCCACAAATTTTAACTACTTTTCATAAAACTTCACAAGCTGCTTTTGAAATAACTATAATTGGTATGGCCCATTATCTTGGGAAGTTTTATGAAGAAGAGAATTAAATATTGTGATTAGTGTAAATCTATCGCTGTTCGTAGCCTGTTAGCAGATAATTGATTATTCTCAAATAATCATACGTGAAAAACTGTCGTTGATTTCTGAATAATTGGCGCTCGAAACATTGAATCTACCTCTGGCTTAATTGTTGTCAGTTCGCTAAATTTTCAATCGCCGAGATCTGCAACATTCATTTTTTGATCGCTGGTCGATTACTGTGTCCCCCAAGCATAGTTGTCAAAAGTTAAATTTTCAACCCTAAAAGGCGGATTTTTGATGCGTCTTTTGCAGGGGCTTACAGGAGAATCGTCCATGCAGCTATGAGAAAGTCTTGCATGCTACTGAATGCTGATGGAGGCTGACGTTTACAAGACTTAATGCAAACGTAAAACATTGCCGGGATCGGCTGGGCATCCCATTCTAAAATTTCTATTGAAGGAACCCATCTGACGCCTGTAAAAAGGCTATGAGCAGCAGAAGCTAAGAATATACAGGTAATGGAGGAAAGGAAGACAACAAGTTCTGAAATAGGATAAGGAGAGTGTGTATAAGTTATCTGAATAACAAAAAGTATTGTTGGATTGATAAGTACAGTAGCGTCTAAAAGTGCGCAATGAAACCACCACGTTGACTAAATTTTACTATAACTCTGCAACAACTTCTTCAAATTTAAAAATTCTAGGTTCAAATAAAATCTAAGCCATTTCTTGAATAA
>JAKRRZ010000806.1:0-16074 GCA_022627015.2 Podosphaera aphanis | reverse complement strand
GCAATATCATCACCTCAACTCATTTTAGCAAGAATATCTATCCCTAAATTAAGTGAGAAATAACCTGGATGCACTGAGTAGGACTAGTTCTGGCCGAGTAATCGCGCACTGATGGAGATGTTTGAGATTTGCTCATCTATTAGATTCAATCAGTTTGAATCAATAATAACATACTTTCTATGATTAAACTTACTTTCGATTTGATTCTCACAACAACGTAATTGTTTCTCTGCTTATTGTCGCTTGTGGTTGGCGACGACAGACTCTCTCTAAGCTAGTGATGGTGAAAATGTGACAGATTTAGGGCTTGGACAGATCAAAAGGACAAGGTTTCTCTGCTCGATCACCGGCAGTAAATACGCCCTAAATTAGCTCCAAAAACACGACCCGGATATGGCCAGGTCTGGACCCCTGTGTATAATAAAAGGCCATTTACATTGTGGACCCCTGAATGAGAGTATATTTTCACTTAGTATCCCATCCCACGCTCTGGAACTACATCATCTTCAACATAACGCTCACAATCATAGACGCGATTGCGATAAAAAATTTGCCTTCATCAACCGATTCAATCTCTTCAACACGGATTTGCCACGGAAGAATTCGATGTGCCATATTAACGAAGGATATTTTACCTTTTTTCCAAGCCAAGCGGACGTTCCAGCTGCAGGGTTTGAGTCACGACTGATGAATTATGGATAACTAACTGGTGGACGCTACAAACGCATATTGAAGACATTTCATTCCTCACGAGGAATTATAGCCAAGTGATGAGTAGGATAAATGATGCCTTTCAGCCAAATGAATGGATATTTCGTAAATCATTCTTGAGGTCAAAAAAGCGTCCCACCTTATTTTGGAAGAAAGCTGGGCAATTTATTTCATATTCGATCCAGGAAAGTAGTCAATCTTGTTATGACGATGTTTTATGGCGCTCGTCTCTAGAGACACGACGAAAGCTCTGCACGAAGCAGTGACAGAGCTCATCGTTTATTCTACCTCTTCCAAATTAGCCCAGGTTGACGCAAAGTAGGTGGAACACTCACAACTCAGAGGTGGATTCGGTTAGTCAATCACCATCTCCTGCATAGGAACTCAATTGGTTCCTTCCAGCATGTCTGAAAACTGACAGGTTGGCAATGCCTGATGTAAACGGGGAATTTATCAAGGTCATATTACTCTGGTCCATACGAGGTCTACTCATCTGACGAAAATTCTTTCAGTTACTCAGTCTAGCTTAGTTTAGTTGCGCTTAAATTTTCCACTAATAAGAGCCTCCAAATTAGAGTTTCGACTTTAACTTGGACACAATGATTGATCCTTCAAAAGAGAGAAGAGTAGCCCGACCTTCCGATCTATCCGTGAAAAACTCGATGGAGTAATTTCATTTACTAATTCAGATATAAAGGAGTTCTGCACTGTCTTTGCCATCACTTCATACTTTGATTTTTCCCACATTTTCACATTTATTACTCTAGCCGTCCCAGTGCATCCAAGGTGATCGCAATGAAGAGTTTGGCTATCTTTGCTATCTTGGCTCCTCTATTCTGGAGCATCGCAGGGGCATCTCCCATCAAAAAAATCGGCCAGGCCGCAAGACTTGTCAACTTCATGAAAGCAAATGAGGTGATAGCATGTCGAAAGACAGTTTATTCTTTAGGCGAGACCAAGCAAGCCGCAGACTCAGCAAAAGCTGCTTTGTACAACGCACAAAAAGCGGGCCTCAGAAAAAGTGGAGGAGATCCAAGAAGTCGTCTTTCAGCCATGAATTTATTACCGCCTATTTGGAATCACGCTGTGCCTAGCCAGTCGGCACTTATGAAATACCCTCTCTTTAAACATGGACAAATGAGTTATGAGAAGCGTAAGTCCAATAACGAGAAGTTTCAGCACTCAAATATCAGAGGCGACTAATTAAGTGATGTACAGAGACCTATATATATAATGATTTTGTCGTATTAGACGAAGACTTCAATGTTGTGGAAATTCTCAACGGAGACGATGGATCTAGGTGTGAAAGAAAGCCAATCAATCAAGAGATGCACGCGGCTTCATGGTCACCAAACAAGCTCAGTAGACAGCAATCGTCTTCATCATCTGAGGCGTCCTCAGCGTTCTGGTCCTATGACGATGGTGAAGGTCGGAAGTCGAGATCCGAACGCATGTATTTTGATTCGTCCGATTCCGGCTCTGATTCGGATTAAAATAAGTGTAGTGGAGAGAATTTATGCTTCCAACGCGTTAGATCCGGATAAAGTAATGACATCCACATCTATGATGAATGGTTCAAAATGCAATTAGCTACCACGGTGTTTTGGTTACGGGAAGGTTAATACATGTACTAGCGTCTGCTTCGAGGGAGTTCGTAAATGTTAGTCAGTTACAATACAACAAATTAATTGTATTTATACATTTATATGTACCCGAAGTTAAAATTATTTGGCATACAAAATACCTCGGATGTGCAAAGATTGATTCCATGCCAATCTATCAAATTCCGACTTTTAAATGAAGTCAATCGACACCATGTACCGAAATGAAGCTTAATTTTGAAAAAATAAGTTCCAGCCAGGAAGAGTGAGCAATATTTCATCAGCGTATCTGAGTGTGACATAGAGATAAACTTCGAGCGCTACAGAGGATTTACTGATAGTAAGAAATAAGAGCAGAGGGAGAATTTATCTGGGGGTTATGGTCTCGGCTTGTCATCGAGACGTTCACTATGGAAAGCTAAGAAATTTACTTATTGCAGTATATAGACTTATTTATCTCTGCTGTAGTACATCAGGGTTGATTAGTGTAGTCGGTTATCACATCGGATTTTGAAGACCCTTCACTGTTCCGGGGACCCGGGTTCGAATCCCAGATCGACCTACTTGTTTTATACCCCTCGGATATGACAAATACTCGTTTACACTGGATGCCATATTCGGTAATCTAGATCTCAGTTTTTAGTACTGTTAACGATAACTTCACAACATGATCTTAAAAATTACAACTTAATTGGCTATGAATCGTCACTTATTTCCCTACACGTAGCTACATTTTTTATATCAGAAACATGAGAATTTTACATTTCACATGAGTCTCGACATCACCAATTCTTTGGCCACTTTTGTGAGCATGTTTTAGAGGCTTGAACCTTTGAATCACAGCCCAGAAAATCTTCCCATTCTCATAAAGCCTCCATTTTTCCTTGGATATCTCTTTTTCTGCGTCTGGAGATCCCTATGAATCAATAAAACTATCAAATTGTCCGCTATTTGCATTTAGGTGGTAAAGAATAGACATGGTGATTAGATTTTGACTGAATCTCAGTTGGATAGGATCAAAAAATGGAGTATAATTTTGAGCTGATGACTTAGAAAATCTAGAATAAAGCCCCACGCAAGACGTATTTTGATCCGAGGCATCTCTTCAAAAGCTATTCTATTCTAAACTTGAGTGAAAAATCGAATCTACATATCTAGTGCAGTGTATTGTAGGAGTCAACATGCCTGTGGGTACATCAGATTAGAAATCACAGCAAGGGATGCAAAGATTATCTCCTTTGTTTGAGGAAGAGAAGGTGCATCGAGTTTCTGACTAGAGTTGGGTAAGAGGTTTTAAAAGGGACATTTGAAGCCGACAGAGACAGCGAAGCGACGGGGTACGACAAAGAAAAGTAGGAAATGCGAGACTGGTGAAAGGGAAGAGATGGAAAGCCGACGTTGCGGAGGGCAGGAGTCGTCAAGGCTACAAGGTTTATTGAATCTTGTATTTTTTAAACACATTTTAGGTAATTACCATTCATTACCTCATCGTAACCAATTCTTCAGCACTCGTCGGGTGGATGGCCACACAACTATCAAAATCCGCCTTAGTGGCGCCCATTTTTATCGCAACACCGAAGCCCTGAAGTATCTCACCACTGCCTAGTCCGAGAATATGTAAGCCGACAACTTTTTCCTCGGCTCCGTGACAGATGATCTTATATTTGGTAGGAGCTTTCTCATGCGGCTCCATCATTGCGTAATACATGGCAGTGAAACTCGTCTGGTAGATCTTGAGATTCTCCCTACCATACTTCTCAACAGCTTCAGGCTCTGTCAGTCCAATACTACCTATTTCTGGGTGAGCAAAAACAACTGAGGGGACGAGATGGTAATCGAGTTTGGACGTGCGGAATTTCTCAGGACCAAAGAGTCGGTCACTTAGTTTACGGCCAGCAGCTATAGCGACGGGTGTAAGTTCGACCTTACCGACGACGTCGCCGAGAGAGTAGATATTTTCCACGTTAGTATTTTGGTACTCATCGGCCAAAATCTGTCCTCTCTCATTCTGCTTGATGCCTACCTTTTCCAATCCAAGGCCCTCTACTTCAGGAGATCGGCCGATAGCCCAGATGAGATAATCTATGCAATCGATCCTTTCTTCGCCGTTTACATCGGCATATTGAAGGGACAACTTTCCGGTCTGCTCGTCTTTGTCAATTCTTTTCAGAAGGGATTGTTTATGTACATGAACACCCAGCCTCTCATACTCTTTTGTCACGGTTTCTTGAACCATGGGGTCGAAAGATCTTAAGAAAGTGCCATGGCGAATAAACAGATGTGTCTCGGTACCAAGGGCGTTCAGCATGCCGGCAAACTCGACTGCAATGTAGCCAGCTCCGACAATAGCCACTTTTTTGGGCTGGGTTTCAATATCAAAGAATCCGTCGCTATTTATACCGTAACGTGCTCCTGGTATGTTGGGAGGGGGAGTAGGATGCCCACCAACGGCCAGTAAAATCTTTTTGGCCTTAATGGTTTGCTTTGAGCCGTCTTGTAATAACACTTCGGCTTCATTTTGGCCAGTAAGATGTGCTCGCCCGTAAATAAACTCCACGGAATCATTCTTCAGATTATTTTCATAGATCTTGTTTAATCGTCTAATATATGCATCTCGCTTCTGCTTAAAATATGTCCAATCGAATGGTGCGGTGTGATTCACAGCAAACCCATATGCCTTGGCCTCTTTGATAGTCTCGGCAATGAAAGCCGCGTTGAAGATGACCTTCTTAGGCACACATCTATCGAGATTATAAGCATGGACTTGATTTGCCTTAACTTGTTGCACGAGGATGTACCTACCCAACGTTGACACAAGTACCCCCTAAAAATTTGTTCTCGATGGCTATGGTTTTGGCCCCGTACCAGGCGCTCGCTCTTCTTGCAGAAGCAAGGCCACCACTACCACCGCCAATGACTAGGTAATCGCATTCTTTGGGGACTGGAGCCATCTTAGATGTTACTGAGACGGAGAAGAACTGTCGTGAGAGCAGGTCGATTCGGCGACGTGCTGGTTGAGAAATCCCGGTTGAAGCTGGACGAACGAGCGCTGTCACTTTGTACATCAATCGTTGACAAGAGTAAATGTTATACTTCTGGTAGTGGCGGGAGCTACTGCTCGTGAAAGGATTCCTTAGATGAGGGATATATTTAAATTCTAGACCATGGGTTCCTTGATACGAGGGTACGATCTAGGGCATGTAGTGACTGCTTTGATCTTCGCGAGGTTCAGCACTTTGAAACAATCTCTCAACCAGTAATTTAGAAAATCCTTTTCACAAACTGCCCATCCGTTGACAGAATTTACCAAGAAAAATACTTCTTGGTGTGAAATAACCTTCACGTTAGCACTCGGATCGTTTTGTTGTCTCACGCATGGTTCCAAAGTCGAAGTACTTGTAAAACAATAAATGCAGTTCTAGCTTCATGGAGAAAGATAGATGTACATGTTATAAGTATCCCGCGAAATATACATCACGGGCAAAATGTATATTTTCATTATATTTCTGCTTCTGTTCGTCGTCTTCAAAGCCCTGGAATTGAGACCCACCCACATCTATGTACTCGTACGGACTGAATAAGTCATCTAAACTTAATCATACAAGCTTAGTTAATTATTATAGTGAATACTACAACAAGCCCTCATAGCTCAATGGTAGAGCGCGTCACTAGTACGTGATCCGATCATGACGAGGTTGCCGGTTCGATTCCGTCTGAGGGCAGTTTCCCAGTCTTCGTGAACAGGCTACAATGGTGAAGGCCTGTGCGATTGTTTTAATGTCCAGTGACGGAAAGCCTCTATATCTGATGCACACTCGCGCGACGGCGACATATTCCACCGCTAACACCACAACTTCTAAGCGTGAGATTTCCGCAATGTTGGAAATGGATATCAAGTAGTCATATGTTCCTCCTCATTCCTTTTGTGAAGTGACCAACAAAGTCAACATTCTTTTTATTACACTCAACGTTTCTAATTTTTGATAGTGTGGGACTAGCTTATTTCTTTGTGTTTCTTTACTCTTATATAATATCTTTCTTTGCTTTGGGTTCTCTACTAGATAATTATATTTACTTCTAGAACTAAGTTCTACTTACATCTAACTCCGTCTTACTTCTCTCTTTACTTCCTTAAAAGATAATCCTTTTATTATCACACGCAACACTACAAGTATTGATGTTGTACTTGTAGAATTGAGATCTGGTAGCCCACATAGACTAGAATAGTTAAAGTCAAAAGAAAGTATATCGCTTCTGAGCCAACGACGAACAGACACTTCAACATTAAAAGTACCAGTGTGGCCGAAAAATAAGAAAGAATCTTAGCGATTACTCACAAGTCAGCAGGAGATGGAGATATTAAAGTATATCAGGTGACTCTTAGAGCGCTGTCTACTATTAAAATCCTATTTTATTGCGAATATGTGCCAATTGTTTGAACTGAAGGTTTTTCGCTTTGCTGGTCGACATGAGCAAGAACTTGATACTGAATTTCTCGACAACATCGACCTATCGTGATGTAAAACCTAACCACCGAAGAGAGTTACAATATGGAAGAGAAGAGCTTCCGTATTGGAAAATCTACAAAGTCACGCCGAATCTTCACCAAGGAGCTTTACGATTCAGAAAAGCTAGGTAGAACGAGTCAGGATAGAAGTCGAAAAAGATACGTGTGATTTCTCCCATTTACGCAGATGGTAGCAAGTTATCAGCCGCGCTCATCTACAAGGCGACAACAGGTGGAATTTGAAACTCCTGGTTAATTTTTTCGATACTTGGCGATTTAAATGCTTCCTTTCCTCGTCATCTAGTAGATGGACAAGTCACGAGCATGGGTTTTGCTGGCGAACTCAGATATTTGGGTCGGAGAGAAGAAAAGATGCCCATGTCAAGGGAGAGTGGAAACTGCTTTTACTTGACGCTCAGAGATCATCTATCAACCGGGTTTTTCTTGAATGATGCCAAAAACATAGGATATTGGTCGCGTGCTACCCACACACTCTACTCATCGATTGCAGCTTCTAGATATCGATTTGTCTGCCCTCTCGGCCTGAAGGACATCCGAAAAATGTACTTCGGATGGGAAATAGGCGTCTCTGAGGAGCTCTCAGTGATGCGAAGAAGAAGAGGAAGGGGGCATCCAACGAGCAGTTGCGTGCAGAAGATGGTTCTGGTGCAGTATTTTTTGGACCCTTTGAATCACAGCGCCACAATGAGCTTAATCAGCAAAAGGAGCAGGAGAGTTACGATATACTATATACTATATTCTAGACAAGGATAGACTTCAAAGAAAGGCTGAGAGGACATACAAAAGCAGAACAAGCGTACAGTGGGTGTTGCAGCTGCCGAAGGACGAATAAAAGTGGCAGCTAGGAAAAAGGCTGCTTTGGTATTAGCGTCAGAAAATGAAATACTCCATAAATAAATTCAATTTAAGGTCAATACTAATAGTGACTAAGTTAAGGCATAGCATGAGAAACCAAAAACATGATAAGAATGTCGACTTGAATCGTCAGTCAAACGCATGAGAGAGTGGTCGATGTGCATAAATTGTGAGAAAACCAGATTTGGAAGACAAGTAAGACACACGTAGGAAATTTAAGCATCCCATGCGAGTGTGCAGCAGGATCGATGCACCTAATTACATGGAGCACAAGCAAGATGAATGAGAGTGGGATTTTCCAGACGCGTGAGAAAGCGAGGTTGGTGCTCATCGAGCTCATTGCTGGAGGTCCGCCAGATCAGCTCAAATGACCGAACAGAGACACCGTATTGTTCTCAGACGATGAAGGAGACGTTCCCGTATGACGTTTATGATAATGTTCAAACCGAACTTCAGTGGTGATTATTCCCGTCTAAAGGAACTTTATTCTCACTCCAATCCAGGATGAATTGAAGTCGAAGAGGAAAAATCATTCGCAATCATGGCTGGGCAACAGGAGTGTACGTGTTGCTTTCAGTGTTATCAGCCATGTTTAAGGGCTCCAACGCTGTCCTCACCCATCAATGAGACAATCGTCCTAAGATGTCAAGATGGTATAAGTGGGAACGACGGGATTTCATTGGGCACGACTGACATCTCATCCCGTTCACGGTTTTTAGCTGCCACACAGGTGGGACTGCAATTGCTATTGTTGCCATCAGATTTCACATGCGAGAACCATCTGGCCAGCGTTTTGAAGTGGATTGCTTGATTTTCCAAGCTTAAACTCGTCAGCTTGTATAAAGTCTCTTCCAAAACAAAACCGGACGATGAGGAATAGACCTATTTACTTATCCGCATATCGGAGTTATTTCTGCCCTCAGACGGAATCGAACCGGCAACCTCGTCATGACCGGATCAGATACTAGTGACGCGCTCTACCATTGAGCTATGAGGGCTTGATGGAAGGCTCAAAATAATATTAATATACTGTATCATGTTTTCTACAGTTGTCAAACTATTAAGGGGTATAAATAACTATGCGGGGCACATGTGAAATAAACGCAGGCCATTTGGGGACAGAGTAAAGCCCAATAAGAAACATTTTGGCTGGAGTAGTGTCTAAACTAAACAGCATCCTCGCAAAGTTGAAGCGCACACGGCGTCGAATCTTCGGTCGCCCCCGAAAGCTATCCGCGCCATTTTCTCCACACGCGTCAAACACAAGCTCTCGCATTACCCCTGCAACTTGGCTCACATCATTGAGCAGTTTCGGATCTCGGAGACATCAAACTCCGCCAAAATGCACCGGCCGAGGAATTCTGAAGCTGAAATGACATGAGGGTCCATATCTGTACTAATTACCTCAAGTATCATCACGTCCACCTCAGAGAGCAGGGCGAGGGTACATGTGTGTGATATCAAATACATGGAGTCAAGAAATATATTGGTTGGGGACTTCCTACTGAGAGTCCCTCAATCTTTGTATCATGTCGCATCGAGGTTATCAACTAATCTGGTCAAAACCTACCCATGCCTGCATTACATGAACGTGTCTGTAGTGAATAAGATGATGTCTACCTATCTAGATTAAGAGGACCAGCAACGTATAATTAGTGCTGTAGAACATGTATTTTCATACTAATATTAAGCCTATCTTTGAGTTGTGCAGCTTAATGCGCTACCGTGATGTGATTTTTCTATAAGAATATTCAACGATATGTAGAATGAGTTCAATAGACGACATGTAGGAGGAAAATTCTCGTTCACAAGAATGTAGAATAAAAAAGGTTATCAGCGAATTAGAGCTGCCATAGAAATGCCTAAAGTTTGAAGCTGCCAGCGCCAGTAATGCTGGCTTGGGCCTCAACCTTTTTCCCTTCCAAGTTTCTAACATCTCCCTTCTTTCCGATAACCTTGACGCCTCCCTTCTTAAGCTCATTGAACGTCTCTTTATTTCGTTTGGTTCTCTGGCTCTCTGGGAGTTGATTTTTGTCAACTCCACCACGCTTAAGGATCCTCTCTTTTGCTCTCCTCCTCCGTCTCAGCTTCTCTTCCCTGGTCATCTCCTGCCGAGCGATTGGTGCGCCACTTTTGAGGACTACTTCGCCCTTCTCGATACTTTGTTTATCTTGACCAGCTTTGTAAATTTCTTGCGGCGCAAGCATACTTTCACTACCATTAATACCACTTGCTGTGGTAGGTTGCGCATCTTCTATGGCAATGGTTGCCACATCAGAAACGACCGTCAAACTAGGAGCTGGAGGTTTAGGCTTGTAGTACCAGCTGCTAAGTGCATCAAGCTTAGCACTAACATCCTTCCACAATATTTCAATTTCTTTTTCGTCATTTCGCAATTTCTCATCAGCCTTACTGATGTATACATCTGGGTTGTTGGCTTTTACATGTTCTTCTTCATAAATTTCTGCCAAGCTTTGCGATGGCTTATTGTCATCAAGCTCAAATACGCCTCTGCGGGTGGTTGTCTTGATTAAATCGTCAGGACGGCGCTTTATTACTTCATCGAATTCTTGGGCTAGAATCCTTCGCTTTATTAATTCCTCTATACTTTCACTAACTTCCGCGGTAACTTCCAGAACTGGTTTACCAGTCCGTTCAAAGTCGAGATCTTCCTCTAGAAGAGAATTTAGTGGACGGTCCGCTGCTCGTGCTTCACCAGCAAGTGTCCATTCTCGTTTAGCTACAGAAGCGGATTCAAGTCGCCGAATTTCTTCGGCAAGCTTGGCTTGCTTGCGTTCATGAACTGACTTTCGTGATTTAGGGTCCGATGGATCTAACCTGGGTAGATTATCATCTGATGATCCATCATCTGACTCGTCTTCGAAGAGATCTCGCCGCACATCAGCCATAGCACGCTCTAAGCTTGCATCTTCGTCTTCAGGTTCGGTGACTTTGGGTTTTCGCTGCTGTCTTTGAAGGTATTCTGTTTGCTTCTGTCCTCTCTCTATCTTTTTCGGAGGTGGTTCAAAAAAGTCTTTATACATAATATCGTTGGTATTATCTTCTATTGTATCGAAGGCCTCATCATCTTCGTTATCACTCTCCCCCAAAGGTGCATCGAGGTCCATGTTTCCAAAGGTGGGTCCTTCATCTACCTCGTCTTCATCTTCTTCGCTATCGTCGTGGGTTTCAAATTTGCTCGATTTTTGAAGAGATCCACTAACTTTTTTTGACGGATCGGCATCCCAATCGATCTCTTCTTCGTCTTCACTACCATCGCCAGAGAAAGGATTTTCGGTAGTGTTCAATCGTTCCATCATTTCGGTATGTTTATTGAACTCATCAATTGAGAAGAATCCGTCGTTGAGTCCGTGGGGATCAGCATGATAGATTCCGGTAGGTTTGTCATCAAATTCCTCACTCTCTTCTAGATTTCGGTCGGAGTCTCCATTCTCATCATCGGTATCCATAAGCAGGTCTTCTTCTGCAGCATCAGAATCCGTAGTTGTGTCTTCGTCCAGAGAATCTGTATCAATCATCAGCGCCTCTTTTGTCTGGCCCTGTAAGCTCTTGCCCTATACCTTGATACTCTTCATGTTCGTTTTCATCTCCATCCTTACCAATTTGCGACAGTTGGGGCTCCATGACTGACTCCGAGTTCTCTCCTTTCTCTACCTTGATAGCCTCAAGTTCCTCGATGTTCTTCTCCACATCTCGCCTTAAAGCATCAATGACTCGTCTAGCCTGTTCCCAGATAGTATCAACTTCAAAGCCTTGAGTATGAATCTTCCTGATCTTAAGCGCCTGCCCAGCGACCTTTTCGCCATTCTTTTCACGCTTTCTCTTCCTCAGCTCTCTAAGCTTCTCTTCCTGTTCGTCTGCAAGCTTTCCGGCATAGTTCTCTACTACGTCTTTGGTAAATTTAAGACTCGCATCTACGATAGCTGACGTTGGAGTTATAAAATGGTGTCTGTTATCGGGAGCGAGCCAGTCGAGGATATTGGAGTTTGGAGGGAGCACCGGGACTTGTGAGAGTAATGGGGATGGAGGTAGAGCTGACATAGTATGAGACGTCGAGGTTTGAGAGGAATTGCTTTCGATATCCGCCATCCTTAATGTCTATCCTCCTGGCCTAGCGTGTACCAAAGATTGATGTTCCAGATTTTTTCCCATATTTCTCGTATCGCTTATCAGATTATTGATTATTCATCCAAATACTGAATAGACAGTCACATGATCCTAATTTTTCCTCAGTAACTAATTATTACGGGGGAGACATTCACTGAGAAAGATATCATTAACATTGAGACTATTACTATACGTTTCATTGAATGTTCGTCACTTTATCACGCAAATAGGCCAGTACAATTCGTGTAAAGGATCCTTGAGCTGTGATGGCCAAAGACCTCAGGGGGCCCAAAAATAGGGATCCGTCAAACTATGGTTGATGGTACATGCACTCTTATGCATTGATGAATAATTAAAGTCTTGTATGCAATGGGGGGGGTCCCACCATAGATATTGCTCTTTAACGGCCCAAACCCAAAAAACTCCAAATATTTTAGCTGCGAGAGACTACAGATCATCCAGATTTTCTTCTTAATCAGTCTCTTCACACCTCCAAACTCGCATCAAGATCTTTAGAATTTCGCCACTAATTTCGTCACCCACATCCCC
This sequence comes from Podosphaera aphanis, assembly GCA_022627015.2. Taxonomy (NCBI): domain Eukaryota; kingdom Fungi; phylum Ascomycota; class Leotiomycetes; order Helotiales; family Erysiphaceae; genus Podosphaera; species Podosphaera aphanis. The sequence continues at coordinate 3,702 of JAKRRZ010000806.1, read as the reverse complement.
ACTCAATGTCGCTGTCGACCTCTTTCTATTTCATGATGCCTTCACTTTTATTTCGCTCACCATGCGATGACAGATATATCTATCACAGTTATTTTATTTTTCACAAATATTACCTACGAATCATTATTTTTCATCCTATGGATTCTCCTACTTATAGATATCTTTAATCAAATGCTACAGAAATAATATGAACGTTTTGGAGCTTTTCATAACTAACCCAATGCTCTTTAAACAGGAAGCGCACTCCAACTGTCTGTATCCAAGCTCCAACCTATTTATAGACACCAAGGGCATGGCGAGATAACGCTGGATTTCAACGTGCATGATTCTATGTTCATAGTACAGGCTTTGACAGTAAGGCTATATTTATTCAGAAAGACTGCGAAGGAAGAGCACCATCTAAATTTCACGCGAGCATGTTACCCCAGATGCTATACAAAAGTCTTTTCGGGTCGGATGGTGCAGTGGTACACCGTCCTGGCCGTTTTCTCAAGTAGACTCTAGGCAGCTTGGACACATGCCCTATTCGAGACAGGAGAAAGCTGGTTCGAATCCAGTAAGACCCATTTACCAACTCACTCGCGGTAGTGTTCTTGACGAAAGCATACTCAGATAACCACGGGTTTTTCCCGCTTTTCCCTGTGGTGAGTATTCACAGAAGAGGTTACATGTCGCAAGACGTTATCCTCGTAGTGGTATCTGCAAATGAAATCTGAGTATGAGTGTTACAAAATATCAAAATGAGTCATTCTATGAAAAAACACACCTTCCGTAATCATACGTGTCATAGCTTCAGGCTGCATACACGATATTGATTCAAAAAAAAGTCTTTTCCTTCTGATCTAGCCTGGGCTCTTTCTTCGACGTCGATATCTGGCGTTTTTCCCAGTGCTTTACCTTGAATTTTTCAGACACAACCTATGCCATTGTCCCTTAATTCTAATGAAAGGTTATCCTGTACATATACATGTATAACAAAAACGTCTGTCCAGTTAGTGGTGTGGAGCGAATAGCATCAGTGTTTAACATGTACCTATTTTTCGACACAACTACGTTGTGTTTCACTTTGGGATTTAGTATTGAATGCATCACTTCTTTGAACGAACTGATAACTAGCAGTGTCAGAATAGGGACGTTGTTTACGATCAAATAAAGTTTAGGAAAAGCATTCATCAGGATTTGACCACTCCAACGTGCGGAACTAGTGGTCAAGAGAGGAGTGTCATCATTTTACGAACTATTGTGATAACTAATCCATCGAAAATTTTGTAAGTCGCCTCAGTACGATCGAAAACGTTCACAGTGTATTAGACGAAGACACTGAAGCATTCAGACCTCAAGATACTACTTAGGGGTTCTGTGTCAACGTCTCCCTCGTACTAAACTAGGACGGCATAAGCCGCTTGGCCACAACAGCCATTCGCCCACTTTAGCGTACTTCATTTCTTAGTCCAACCCATTCTGAATTTAACCCCAATATTTCAAAGAACCGCACTGTCTTTAGCTGAAACAACACACCGGCTGATAAATCTATGTCGGTATTTATTAGGCTTATTCGTAACCTAGACTAAAAAAGGGAATACGCTAAATTGGCCAAATGGCGTGTGCCCCCGTATTTCAGTATGAGGGAGACGGTGATACAGAGCACCCGAGTAGTCTACCGGAGTCTTTGGCCGCGCTGTATTTGGCTCATCAAGAATATCCTGCATTATCCGCCTTGTCCTCCCTCTCCTCAGTTCAATATATGTGCAACATAGGTCAAGGATTACTTTGCAGGGATTAACCGAAGTGAACGAACTCAAGGAGAGGGGAATCTGTGTGATTGAAAATGTCAAAAGACCCCTCACTCACTAATCATCTCCCGCAGGAACTGCCTCTGACAGAAAGTCACCGGAGAGTTGCCTTGGTTGCATATGAGTGGGGCGACGGACGACGACATGTCTCGAGAAGTCATCTGTTCACGGCCTCGCGATTAGAAATCTGATCGCGCGTGAGAACGTTACCGAAGCTCGCTACCATCGGATACGCCAGCCGACACGCAGGGACGGGACCAAGGTAGACGACGTCCCCACGAACCAGACGAATGGTTTGATGGCACCACGCGCTGTTCACGGGGTCGCAGGGCCCGGGTGCGCGTGCGGTCGGTGGTGGACAGCGACCGGTGGAAAGACGTGAAAATCTGCACGCGCGTCGCGCTCGCTAACGTCTCCGTTTCCAGCATAGGCACCGCAAGCATGGACGCATCGTACGCCCGTGCATGGATACTGCAATGCGTGCCGATAATGCAAGCAAGTTTTCCTCCGCCCGAAGCAGGTCCAGCCCGAAAATAGTTCATGGACGAAGACTGCACCATCCCGCCAGCCATTAATTATAATCACCAGGTACACATATTCGGGTCGTCCTACACATGTATTGTTGGCGAGCCGTATCTTGAAAATCTCTGATTGAGGTGCGAAGAACTTGGCCGACAAGGTTCACCTCCCCCAATGCGACGCTCGGGTCCTACCATGATGACAACTTGTATTGGTTACTTGGCTTGTGAAAATGGACGGTAGTTATCGAATGAACCTTGTGTCAGAGCTGGGGAAGGTTATTTGACAACCCACACGGTAGATGCAGGACAAAACAATATGCTGTAATCAGGATAGAACACAAGACTCAAATCTGGAGATCTTAACTGAGCAGGAAATATCCCTATATGTACAACTCCTGATCCCTATTTAACAAGACTTCCAATGAGACCTCCAACTCTACCATCCAGAACTCCTATAGAATCAAATAGAACCTCACAGATTCCCAAACCCCTGAAACACCCAAAATTGGGTTGACATAGAATCCTGAAGAACTGAGAAGAATTATAGAAAGAATTGAGAACAAATATTTCGGATGAATAGGAGTTGCTCGCACTCTGGTCAATATTAAGGCATCCACATCGCAACAAGGCGTTGAAATATGTCACATGACCAGAGCGCTGAGGTAGCTCCAGGACACCTTGCTGGGATCCAATGGAAAACATCATGATCTCAATTACCATATTTTGGGTAGTACAATTTTAGTATGAATAGGGTAGTCAAGTTTAAAATACTAAGAATACCATAATTACTTCTTCTTTGGAGCCACAAGTAGAAATTCCGTTGAATGAAGCATGGGATCAATGTATGGTGCCATCGGACTACATGTACTCAGTCAGACGCACAAGTTTTCTGCCGCGGGCTTAATATTTCTGAAAAAAAACAAAATCCGTGCGCCGATCCACATTTGAGGCGATAACGTGCACAGGCCACATATTGGGGCTGGGTGATATCGTAATAAAAGCACGCCATCTATTCTTGCCGCAATACAGTACAGTCAAACCTCTGATAACTTAACTCGTCGGTCGAGGCAGAAAAACAAACTTATGACAGGAATTAAGTTAAGTGAATAGCCCCACTTTTGCGTTACTATAGTGACAACCACGTGAAAACAAACCAAATGAAAACGTACCACTACACTTGTACATGTAATATCAAATTCTATACTCATACTTATCCGTCGGTTTAACAATTGTCCCCAACTTTTCACAAGCACCTTTATTTACAATGAGCCAATCTAGACTCACTAATTGCCAGAGACTTGAAATCTGCCGACATAAAAGCCTAAATCCCATACTTAAGAATAAAGACTTAGTGACTTGGGTTCGGCAGCAGTATGGATTGACTGTCA
>JAKRRZ010000805.1:0-16080 GCA_022627015.2 Podosphaera aphanis | reverse complement strand
TACTCAGTATAGTCCACCATTCCCCGCGACCTGAGCCGCAGAAGTGCTCAGCGAGCCTATGTATTATATCCACCTACTCCCTGGCCATTAGGGCCAGGCGTCCTTTGCTCCCTCGGGAGACGACAGGACACGTGCCTTGCAGGTGCTCGCCGGACGTTAAATATTAAACAAACAAACAAACGGATGATTTTGGAAGTATAAGCAGGCTTAGATTCGTCAACTATTATCATACTATTCACCTCATCTTTTAATTCAATCTCACATTCAAGTCATCTGCACACTTGCTTGCTCTACTCCAGCATCTGAATCCTGTACTAGTAACTCTGCGCAAGTGTACGAACCCTATCATATACCTAGTAAAACACTCAAAGGAAAGAAAGAGCCCGACATTCACTCATTGATTGGTCCTCTTGCCACAACAAACACGAAATCTTTTCTTACCTGTCGGGAGTGGTATATTCAGCTAGAATTCTCATCTTCAACCTAGAAAAATACAAGAGCAGAGTGTAATAGAAAGAAACAATGCTAAGCATCCGTTGTATGTATGGCTATATTTTCTCTATTTATGAAAAGCCAATTCTACTTTCCTCTATTCCAAATTCCCGGAGATTTGAATTCGACTTGAGAGTTTCAAATATGAACTGAGTTGTGCCGTTGCTTCTGTTATAGTTTCGCTATTTTATGTTGCCTGATAAATCCGCACGTGTTTCTCGGATCATGGATCGAACATGCTGTTTTCACTTGGTGTTTCGGGTGTAACTACAACGTCTACTTAAATATAGTTTTTTGTTTCGGGAGTAACTCGGTTTGTTTTATTCAGGTTTTGTGAGGATGTTACATCATACACGCATTGAAGGTCTTTGTTGATATATACAAGATGTCTCTCCATTTAGAATACAGAATCTTCTTTACGAAAAAACTTCCATGATATTTCATGACAGTTCATTTGATATAACTGAAATTGCTCCTTAATTTAAGAAGCGAGCTCGGATTTCTTCAGGACTTTAGCCATAGTCGTAAAATGCAGGTTCAAAGGAGCGTTATCTTAACCCTTCAGCCCCATATGTAGTTGCAAGGCTCTGGTTTCAAATTTATGTCTAGAAGAAAGGCCAAAGGAGCAAATAATTCTAATAAAGTTATATGTGACGGGATCTTTGGGCGTGCTAAATTCAAGTTAGAGGCTACTAAAAATTATTTTTTTTATCTCAAGGAATAAAACTGGTGAGTGTGAGAGTTTAGGGAAACGATTATGGTACGACGTAAGCTCCGTAAAGCGACCCTCAAAACAGTTAACGTGTCGGCATATCCCTACCAGGCTCTAACCTGTCAGAGGAAAGCTAGAATTACAATGAGAACGTCTATCGTTGATTGATTATATTGCAAGAGAACTTACCAATATTTGTAATCCTTTTATCGGCAAGGTATCTGTCGGTTCCAGGCAGGTTGAAAAGACGTACGGTCAGGTTGGCTTCTTTCCTACATCCTTACTGAACCTGAATAATCTTTTTAGTGGTTATTTGTCTTTTTGCTGAACTAGCAGGCTGAAGAAACGGAGTCGCTAGTGCTCCTAAGGTCGATAGCTACCATCATCTGTAGCGTTCAGGAGTTTTTGCTAACTCTTTACATCTAGTTGAATAATTATGTTTGTCACATCCAAGGTCTGCTCCAATTGGGCGATTAATGACGCCATAGTCTTCAGGTAGATGGATAAAGCATGAATTACTCATATAATCGCAGGAACTGACAGCCCAAGTAAAGGTCGGTCGAAAACAGGAAACCTTAAGAGACTATATTCTGGTTATACTCGGCAAATACAAGTCCGGGTAAATGTAAAATTGAAACTGATGGATTTGGCACAGCTGATCAAATGAATGGTGTTAATTATGGAGTCGTCAAGCGCATGTAACTGTCAGAAATACGGTGTTTGAGATAAGTTGTGATTAATATGCTTTGTCTTCTTAGACGTAAATGTCGATATGCTCACATGGACTAAGAAATTCTTAAATCAATAGCTCTGAAAAATTTGTTGTAAGATTCGACTGTCATCCAAAGCAATGTCTTTTCCTATTAAGGCTATGGCGTTGTTAGTATCCAACCCGCATAATCTTGGGATTCTTTGCCATTTGCTTGGTAACATATTTGAGTTATCAAATAGTGTCTCGTTAGTAGCATCGTTATCACACTGTCGCCTTCCATGTACCTCTGTTTTGGGCTTTATTGTTTAACTAACTAGCAAGCGTCCTGACATAACCTGGTAAGCGTACATGAATTGAAGCAATACGATGTTGATTTGGCTTTTTTCTTTGGACGATTATTCATATAGGTAGCCGTGATACTTGAGACTGCGAAGCCTTCTGCTCGATCGAATATAGTAATTCCGATATACATGGTCTTGAATTATCATGCCAAGCGGATCATAGGGCCGTTAAATTTGCTCTTTTTTATCAGTCCGTTGTGCCCTGTCAAGGCGTTGCGTCGCTTGAACGGTAGGTTGAATTGTCTGACCTCAGTCATAGTATGACCTTTTCCGTTGCTAAGACCCATTCTCTCAGTGGTTATCTGATTTGTTCGTATTGCTCATGCTGTAGAAAAAAGCATCAATCGTTTTATGGTCGAAGAAGTTCATATGCACGTCGTTTATGGCTCAGCATTCCCAACGTTCGTCCTTCTTGGGACAGCAGCATTGCCTTCAACAAACCGATTGTCGTGTAGTTTTGACCAAACAGGTTTAATTGAGATGATTTCGCGAACAGCTTGCTATTAAACAATTTTCCATACGGCTTCGGAAGTACTAACCGCTAGACGGGGGGAATGGAAGTTCGTTATCGGGTACTTGTACTATCTCCCGCAAGCATAGTTTGAAAACTTTAACTTTCCAAACTTAAAGAGATAGGTTTTGCCAGATTACGTTGCAGGGGCTTGCAGAAAAAGCATTTATGCAGCTAAGATAAAGTGTTGTATGCTGCTGAGTGCTGATGGCCTGGTAATATTCACAAGACTTCAAGTTTTTCGCGGGGGTCAGGTAGGCCATCTGACGCCCAACGCCACAGCTCTCTTAGCCACAAGTGAGGCATTTAAAGCACAAACAGTCGAAGTAGTGTAAACGTCATCCCCCCATCAATAAGGATAAATGTTCGGGACTTTTGCTCATCGTTATTTTTTCTGCAATCCAGCCCGACGAATCTATCTTTTTAGCTTTAAGGTTTAAAGTTTTCAAACTATGCTTGCAGGAGATAGTAATGTGAGCTGGCGCTACCAAGGCTGAACCCCTACCCATGAATATTATGTAAAGTAGCATGGATATACCCCTGAAAAGCACCGCCGATTGCAGGAGAAAGAATACCCCTGTGGCCCTATGGCTACATAAATGCTTTTTCTGCAATACCTTGCAACGTAGCCTGGCAAAATCCATCTCTCGAGGTTTGAAATTTACATGTACAGTTTTCAAACTATGCTTGCGGGAGATAGTATTTCTCGGAACTCAAATTAGGGATATCTACTAGGTTTGGTGCAGCAGTCTCGCGAAGAATAAAATCCAGTTAGATAAAAGAAAATTCTGTATGCTGCTGCCCACTGATAGCCGGAAGCTGTATACAAGAGTTTAGTTAGTTGTGCACGAGTAGTTAAGCCTTGCGGTGTCAGGCAGATGGCCTCCGTCGGCTCCGAATGAAGAGAGGGACACCGAATTGAAATAATTGGTTATGAACAAGTCTGAAGGACGTACCGTTAAAGGTTAGATGATTCTGTTGATGGCGACGATTACACAGATTGACACTGACGATGATAGAGGGTGTTTATGGTTCCCTAATAGATCAAGATATGTATATTAAAAGTTGCTTGCTTTCTCGAGGAAAAACTCTGCCTAAATATATACATTCATAATGGTGTTCCACATTCCACTGGTACATTCTATATTCTTCTATACATTTCTACACATTGCCAAATAAGGTAAAGTGTAGCACCATAAAGAGGGTTGTTGGCCATAAGGACAAACAAGAGAAGCTGCTAGAATTGTGAAGATCCTAATAGAATCTGATAACATGGAGATCATGGAAGCAGCTTAGTAATACAGTTGAAAAATAATTATCTCGGTTAATTATTTTCATACTAGTGCATTAAGACACTATACTGTTTTGAGTAAGATTAGTAATGCAGTCATGTTACTATTCTATTTACGACACACCGTCCGTCCGACTCCGCACGCTCGACACTGTTGTAAGAGCTATATTCTTGTACAAATCTCCGGGACATCAGCAGGCAGCAGCATACAGAATTTTTCTTATCTAACTGGATTTTATTTTTCGCGAGACTGCTGCACCAAACCCTGTAGATATCCCTGATTTGAGTTCTGAAAAATACACTTTGTGAATAATTCATCGGAGGGATAGTACTATGCCTTTCAATCGACTTTAAAAAACCTCATTAAAAATTGGTCTCAACTGGGCTTACCAATATCATATGATGTCGATCAAGAGATGAAAAGTGTCTTCGGGCTTCTGTCATCCTCTACAACGAAAGAAGCCAATGTAAGTTCTGTACGTAGATACCGAACGATTCCGGTAATGAAAGTTCTAGACTTTGTCCAACATTAAACTTTGGAGCGGGGTAGTTGACAAATTCCATTGATATCTTTCGTCTTCTAATCAGCTCACGATATCACACATTGGCTTCACGTTGATTCTTTTGGCCCTTACTCGGCATTCTGTATTAAATATCAGCATCACACATGACGTTTTTAAGCTTTATCACATGTATTTTACATGGTATATTGGCTTTTTAATCAACATTTTACCCACAATAATGCTCAATTTTCTTAAGGTTTTATAAAGTCTATTAATGGACTTTACTGGACCAAAAAGCTGTATGTAACGTTAAGCTGCTCACTTAAAGTTTATATGGTTGTTGTGTTGTCTTCTACATGTATGATGAGTTCGCCTGCGGCCGAATTTACCATCTCCCGCAAGCATAATCGCGGGGTTTACTTATTCCCGCTCCTCCGATGAAGCGTCCTGAGTTACAGGCCGCTTATCTTATGGGCGAGGAACACCGAAATTCCCCAACTTTTTTCGGCGGTAATGGATATTGTTCTTACATCTTCCACAATTACTCAACCAAAAACCATGCCCTTACCCTCAAAAAAAGCTAGAATCGCTGCTGCAGTCAAAGATCTCCAAGAGGGCAAATTTACTTCCAAGCTTAGGGCTACCCAAGCCCATGATATTGATCCCAAAACCTTGGCTACTAACCTTGTGGCTCCTACTGGCAAATCAAGTGGCCACAACAAAGTTCTTAACGACGCTCAGGAAGAAGCTCTCCGTCAATACTGTGACCGCTGCACACGCATGAAAATTAATCCAAAATTGAAGGATCTTCGTCAAGCTGCTAACAGCCTCCTTTGTTTGGATGGATCTGGCGAACGAGTCTCGCATATGTTTGCTACCAGGTAGATTAAAAGAAATCCACAGTATAAAATTCGTCGGAGTAAGAAACTTTCTGCTGCACGAGAAGCAGCCACAGAACGGTGGGAAATTGAGGAACATTTCAACAGATTTAGAAATGAACGAAGCGTTAAAAAAATTAAGCCTGAAAACATTTGGAATTTTGATGAGACCGGGTTTCGTATCGGTTGCTTAAATGGTCAACTTATTTTAATATTTGCTGAGCATAAAGCAGTATATTTAATCGATCCAGAAAATCGGGACTACGTAACTTGCATAGAAGCCATCTCTGCTAACGGTAAAACTATACCTCCCATGATTATCCTCTCTGGTGCGCTGCTCATCGAAAAATTCTTTGACAACGACCTTAACGATGGCGTTCTCTTCGCTATGACATAATCTGGATATACAAATGATATGCTTTCTTTTGAATGGGTGAAACATTTTGACAAACATACGAAGCCTAGTAATCCCGGAGAATGAAGAATTCTCGTGATGGATGGCCATGGTAGTCACGTAACTCTTGAATTCGTTGATTATTGTCATAACAACAAAATTCTCCCTTTTCTCCTCCCCCCACATTCAACGCACCTGCTCCAACCTTTGGATATTGGCGTATTTCAGCAGTACAAGCACTACCACCAAGAGTGCTTGTACTATTATATTACATGGAGCGGCTTCGAGTTTGATAAAGTCGACTTCCTTAAAGTTCTACAGCGTATGAAAAACCTGGCTTTCAAAAGGAGGGCTGTGGGCTATAGTTGGAAGGAGTCAGGGTTGCATCCATTTAACCCTGAGAGGGTTAAATGTAAGATGCTGGAATTCGCTACTCCCGAACGAGCACAAACACCTCCGCCTTCCCATGGGATTGATTGGACGACTGTAGTCACCCCTAAACGTAATCTTGCTGATATCCGAAGGTTATATTGCTATATTCTTAGTGTGCTCTGGCTGACACTTAAAGGTTCACTGATTACATCAACGAAAGAATCATTGATGGTACGTTCAACAATACACCTCTGACACCCTCAATCCGCCGAGCATTCTTGAAGCGTGAAGAGGCCATACAACAAATGTTACTGAGCGGTGGTCTAGCTGAGCAAGAGCTGATCGAAAGATCTGAGAAAGAGCTGGAAAATAGGATTAAAAATTCTAATAAGGTGGTTCAAAAACATGGGGTATTAAAGGTTGGAGCTGTTAGACTCAGGATTGTAGAACGCAAGAGGAAGTTGAAATTAAGCGAATGCAGAAGTGGTATCGAGCTATTAGGTAAGAGGCTTGGAAGAAGGATGGACAATGGTTGACTCGTCAATTGTGGAGGAAGGTTTATACAAATTGCCTGCCAGAACTTCTACACCAGACCAACATGATATTGAGCCAGATATCCTGAAATTCTAATGTTTGAAAATACATGTACCTGTAATATCGTTGAGCCTATAATGTACAGTAATATTTGCCTTTTCGCTCCCGGCTTACTCGAACTCAGAAATTGATGAATTTTGCTTTATTCCACTTGAAAGATGCGAATCTTGAATTACCTTCAATAATTTAGAGAATTACAAGCTGGATTTGTAGAACAAGGGCGGAAGTAACCAGTTTCATGAGAATATATTACATGTGTACTGTCAAACCTTGCTATAAGGATAGTGGGTCAACCCTAAATTAAGGCCTGTGATTGGAGGCTCTGATACAAGTAACCAATAGGGACTCGTAAACTAGGGTCGACCCACTATCCTTATAGCGAGGTTTGACAGTAGTAATATTTTTGCTTAACTTTTGCTTCCATGACATAGTTCCCACACAAGGAAAATACGTAATAAAATTGTCGATTCCGAATTTTTGGCATCTGTCTGTAGAGATAGCAATATTTTGAAATTTTTGATTTTGTTATGTATTTACAATAGTAATATTTGAATTGAGAGCTTTGGTGTAAAAAGTTGGGAAATTTTGGTGTTCCCCGGTTATAAGATAAGCGTCCTGGAACTCAGGACGCTTCATCGGGGGAGCGGGGTAAGTAAGCCCCCGCGATTAGTTTGAAAACTTTAAATTTTCAAACCTGAAGAGATTGAATTTGCCAGGCTACGTTACAGGGGCTTACAGAAAAAGTATTTATGCAGCAGGGAGAAAGTTCTGTATACTGCTGCGTGCTGATAGTCGGGTAATATTTATAAGACTTTGAGCTTTTTGCGGGGGTCGGGTAAGCCAGCCTACGCCCACCGCCACAGTTCTCCTCGCCTGACCTCGTCACAAATGAGGCATTTAACGCACACACAGTCAAAGTATTGTAAATATCATCGCTCCATCAACAAGGAAAAGTGTTCGGGACTTTTGCTCATCTTTATTTTTTCTGCAATCAGCCCGACAAATCCATCTTTTTAACTTTGAGGTTTGAAGTTTTTAAACTATGCTTGCGGGAGACAATACAGTCTAGTAGGGCTTAGTTTTGATATTAATTGAATTAAGTCTTGTATACTGTGTGCGTATAATCTTTAGATATTTTTTTCAAGACTTACTCTCATTGATTTAAAAACTTGTCCCTGCTAGACTGTACTGGTAAATGTTGTCCGGCAGTTGACTTCGGTCAGCGGTAATCCCTGTCAAATCATATTTTGTCGCCGCAACTAGTTAACAGTCAGAGTCAGTATTCTTCACTTGAAACAACAGAATAATACATCTACATCACCCAATTTTAACACACGTTCCGGTATAGCACGCGAAAACAACATGCATACTTCCTGTGTTATCAACTTATCGAATAGGGTCTACTTGAATACGCAAGGAATTTATTTCATGTAGTGAACTTGATTTACTCAGTCTCAAATATATGGCCTTATAGTTGATATAATAAATTGTGATACTGTACTCCTTAGTATGTTAAAGCTACAGGACTAATTGTAACAGTCACTAGATTCCGCCAGGAAACAAATGGAAATAATCATTTACAGTAGACCTAGAGGCTAAAGTAAGACAGATGCCTTATCACTAAACGAATAACCAGAATTGACCATTAATTATCGAGATCAAAGTTGCACAGGTCTACATGAGAAATTTCGTCTTATCTAATCTTGAATAGATTAGGATGATTGCAAGTGACGAGGAAAACGGATATCATTTACGAAATAGCTCTATCGTCTAGCTTATACAATATATGTTTCTTACCATGTTTGGAGCTACCAGGATCTCAAACTGTTTTTTGTCTCGAAGGTCGCTAGTAGTGCAATATCATCCGCAGGTTGGACAAAATCCTTTCGTCCGAGACTACATTACTACTACTGAACAATAATTTAAATCTTTGCGTGAATGAAACAAAATTTGCTGGAAAAAATAGGTAAGATAATACCGTAAAGAGCGTTGTCAGAAAATTCTGCTTGGTACATGAATTAAATGGGAAAATAGACAAGTCACTAGAAAATAAAAGTCATCACTTGGTGTAAAAAACTTATATGTCCATTAATCACATTTCCCACTAAATTTATACATGTATTTGGCACAAACAACAGATGATTTATCAAAACGCCGGTATGAGTCAGAAATAGTGACAGTTTTCGCATACTTAGATTTCAACTAGTGGCGTCAAAGGTGCTCTCAATTTGAAAATTAAGAATTCATTAAAATGGCAAATCAAACTTACTCATGAGACGTGTGTTAACACCATAACACATCATGACATACTTAATTCGCTCTCTCTATGAACCTAAAATATGTCAAAAATAACAGCTCGACGCTTGGACTGAGTTCCTGTGTGAAATCCGAGATGATCTGCGTTTAACGCTATGTTCACAATCCTATCGGTTTTGCTTGAGATAGTTTTGCTTCTCTTGTTCCAGAAATTCAACTCTTGCGTCCCACTTTCGGCAACCTTCCCTTATCCGAGATGGCGCTATTTAAACCCCTGTCACACTAGTATATGTATATACCTAGCCAAGCCTTCAAGCGCCCAGTCGTGAAGATTTCATCCTTGACACCAAATAACCTTCTCGTCTAAGAGAAATCTCGCTCCTTCCATAATTTTGCCATGGATGAATCGTCGTAGCATCTTCTTACTTAATATACTTGAACTCTTTCCGACTTTGTTCATACAAATAGTAATACCACTAATCTGTTAGATAGCCTCCATGAGATTCTTCACTAATCCAACGTCTTATCGGCTCAACTCGCTCGATGGCTCCCCCTCAATCGCCACTCCAAGCTTCTCTCTCTTTGCGAGAAGGAACTTCGATACCCAACATGTCCGTTCTCCTATGGGTCATCTCATTTTGCTGGTCATCGAAGCTGTGATGGAAGTTGTCTTCGTTTCTCTACCAGGCTACATTGTGGCACGTCAAGGAATGTTTGATGCCGAGAACCAAAAATTCGTGGCCAATCTTAATGTGGCCCTTTTCACACCTTGTCTGAGTAAGCTAGTTGTTCAGATGGTAGAATTTGGACGCAAGCTAATCATAATAGTCTTCACGAAACTTGCGTCGCAGTTGACTGCCGACAAGTTGATTGATCTCGCTGTGATTCCAGTGATCTTCTTTGTTCAAACAACAGTTTCGTACCTGATTTCCATCATGGTGGCGAAAGCATTTGGTTTTGGAAAAAGGCCCGCCAATTTCGTAACAGCCATGGGCGTATGTACTCATACCCAGATCACCCATCTAATATGCTAATCAGTAAAGGTATTTGGAAATTCGAACTCGCTCCCTATTTCTCTAGTCATCTCACTCTCTCAAACGCTTAAGGGGTTACATTGGGATAAAATCCCAGGTGACAATGATGACGAAGTTGCAGCCCGTGGAATTCTTTATCTTCTAATTTTCCAACAGTTGGGCCAACTCGTACGTTGGAGCTGGGGGTATCATGTTCTTCTAGCTCCACCTGAGAAATACCACGAAGAATCCCAAAGATGTATCGAAGAAGGAAATTACAGAGATAACCCTGACCTCATACCCGGCCTTGATAGCAGGCAGGAATACCACCGAATCGATGAAGAACGTCGCGCTTCATTTACATCGTCGTTCGAGTCTGGGGATATGACTCCAGTCACTAAGGCTAACTATACAAGTGATACAGAGCACGAGCCCACAAAAATAGCAGACAATTTCCCTAAATCTATGAACCAAAGTTCATTACTTGGCGATCAAGTGAATGCCAATATCACTTCATTTCCAAGCATTCGCTCTCCAGTCCTAAAAGATGATCGCAAAATTCACTCTGGATGCAAAGGAATCATTCCTCTCATTCGAACCCACATTTCTCACTTTCCCGGCTACATCCGAAGTTTGATCAGATCCTTCATTCTGTCAATTTTTGTTTTACTCCCTACCCAAATTCAAGTGGCTCTCAGCTCAACTAAAAATGGTTTCAAGATTTTTCTTGCTGGCACTTGGGAATTCATGAACCCGCCACTATGGGCAATGTTATGCGCTGTAATTGTTGCCTCGATACCCAAATTACAACATGCGATATTCCGTGAAGGCACTTTTGTCGCGAACTCTTTCACTCGGGCAGTTTCTCAGTCTGGAGGGGTTGCTGTGCCCTTAATCCTTGTTGTACTCGGTGCCAATTTAGCACGGAACACTCTCCCACAGAATACATTAGATGAGAATAGCGAAGAGAACAAAATTGGTACAAAGTTACTCGTTGCATCTCTTCTATCTCGTATGCTACTACCGACACTTTGTATGGCTCCGTTATTGGCATTTACTGCCAAGTATATTCCCATAAGTATTTTGGACGATCCTATATTCGTGGTTGTATGCTTCTTACTCACAGGTGCTCCAAGTGCATTGCAGCTAGCACAAATATGTCAGATTAACGGAGTCTATGAAAGGGTTATGAGTAAATTGCTGTTCCAAAGCTATGTTGTTTGGTAAATAATTTCCATGCCACTTACTCACGAAGTCAAACTAACATAAAACTTAGGATCTTCCCATCAACACTTTTACTCGTAATGTGCGCCCTGGAGGTTGTAGCCTGGGTTGGGGACTCTTAGCAAGGCGCTAAGTACTCATGAAATTTAGGAAGAATCACGAATAGTGAACGCTAATGACAAAAAAACTCCGCCAGGGAGTAGACATGACTGAAAAAGCTGAAGATGCAGGGATTGCGTTTAGATGAACAGGTTGTTAGCAAACACTCAGCTTCATTCGACTACGGATCTCTTTAATATACTGATTTAGTCAAATGACCGCTTCAATAATGAAGCAAGACCTACTCTATACGAGTTGGCACGACGAGAGAAACGCATTATTTCTGGCTTCTGCTCGTTCGACAGATAAAATAGACTGTCGTCGGAGTTCAAAGCCTTCAAATTTCGCTCCAATAATCCAAGTCTTACCACAGTCAAGACGAATATAGTCGAGGCTCCTTTTTAGTTTGCTATCTGCGTTAAGCGTTAAGCGCTAAGCTTGAAAGTTTTTTAATGTGTAAATATCTCTATAATGATATCCGGGTGCTTGAGAATTACAGAACGATCACCACGCTCTTAGAATTTTCTCTACAATTGCGTACTTAACCAGGACTTGTCAAATCATCCTTGGGAATATGCAATACCCATAATAACCGTAACACCCACCTCAGAACAAGATATATTTTGATAGAATTGGGAATTTTCCCCACCATCATAGCTTGTCAAGGTATCCTATTGAGACTCTCCAACATTTTAAATGCAATATATCGATATAAAAGTAACATTGAAAAACCAAGCCACATCCATCGACCACACTCAAAAAGAAGACGAGAACCAAGATATCACTATATTTAACATGAAAGTTATACGAAGAGAAACTCTTCAGTCATCCGGATGCATTCATTGGGTATATGAAATAAAATTAGATATGGGAGGTTTGTTTGTTCCTTCATTTTTCGTATCTTTCTAGGTGGGCTATTCGTTTGGGGAGTGATATAGCACCCCCTCATGCTCGATTTGGAGCCCCCCCATCCCCCTGCAATAGTGGGTTATTTGTCCAACTTTTTAAATTCTGCCATCAGTAATTCATGTATGCATAATTATCCGTTGAGATCCGTTAACCACTGATGTAATTACGGAAAGATTCATTCAACAAATATGAAAGAATTTGACTAAATATTCATTACACACGTTTTTGATACAGCATTCTAAGGAAGCGGGAGGAAAAAAATAAATAAAACTTTACGCCTGTAGTCTAATTCACACAGACGACAACACCCTCGCTTTTTGAGGATAGTTGCCATGACTATGCCTTGTAGCCTAACATCCTCTGCACAACTGCTTATCACGCCCATACTGTTACGGGATTTCCCGAAGTCCTGTGTTTTACCGCGACAGGGAGAACCATTAAGCGAGCCTTTGTAGATCTTCATTAAGATCCCCCTTATTTTCTAATGCAAGAACAGCAATCTGAATAGGGTTGGGTAAAGTTGCGTTTCTAAAGTACTACTGCTAGTTACATGATTAAGTATATAGAATTACATTAGATTCGATTTATAAAGGTGCTTGCTTGTACAACGGTCTAGTGGGGTCACTTTTTCTTTTCTACTACTGGCCTGCATATAGGCCAGTAGTAGAAGGACACGCAAGTTCACATGCAGGTGAAAATTCTTCTTCCTTGGGTCAAAGCTCAGAAAGAGGGGAAGGCCAGGAGATCTGGAAAGTCGCTGCGAGCAATTCCCCCGATTCTGAGGTAGGTGGGCACCATTTCACTTTCACTTCACTTGCATTCATCTCTCTGACCATCATTTCGCCATGGAAAACGCTGCATTCATCGACGACGTTTTAAATGAGTGTGATCAATAGCAAATTCTATCCCTAGTTCGCTATATTCGATTATACCGTTGATGGTGTTTCAACATCTTGTTGCGATAGACTTCATATGCCAACAAGTCTCCAGATTTTCCATAGCCTCATACAATAGCGCGCTAAAAGCATTCTTGCATAAATGGAATAACTGTCCAATATGAAATGTTAGCAATGTTTTCCCTTTAACTCTCTCATTTTACGTATTTTACTAAGACAACTCAAGATGGTAAACCTACGGATTCAAAGATTTTAGATACACCCACCATTAACTGCTGTACCTCCTGTGTTACATCTAAATACAATTTAGATCAAAACTGATTCCTTTACGTCGTTGGATTCGATTGATCGGGTTAATATGCTATGCCGGACCGAGAATAAGAGTAACTAGATAGATAAATTTTGCAGTTCTAATTTATATGGCATGCATCACTGAAATAATTGAATTCAGGAAATACAGACTAATGTTGAACCATAAAACGAGAAAATCAATACCTTGATATTCTGCTGTAAAGGGAATTGTGTCATCTGATCTACTGAAACAATGATTTTAAAGATGGTACTCAGACACTTAGAGTTAAACGTGGTCGATTGTTATTGTGAAATAAGAAAAGTAAAATGATGTTCAAAAAAGATCATATTGAAATAATTCAGATACTGTCAAACCTTGCTATAAGGATAGTGGGTCAACCCCAAATTAAGGCCTATGATTGGAGGCTTCGATGCAGGTAACCAATGGGAACTTGTAAACTAGGGTCGACCCACTATCATTATAGCGAGGTTTGACAGTACGTTATGAAATTGTGGGAGAATCCGCTCTAAGTACACAAATATTAAATTTATACCGAATGGATCAACAGAAAGACTTAAAAAGGCTCAATATCTGGTAGGACCCCATAAGCGAGAATGACTGCAGCGCAACGATCCCACTAAGATTCATATAAATTGGTGATGAAATCATCCGGAACCGCTAGCCAGGACTGCTGTACTATCCAACGGAGCTCCTGAAGAGGAATTCTCGATGGATCGTAATTGACCATAGAATGATGGAGTTGAATAAATCTCTTGATCCAACTCCAAACATGTTCTATCAGGTTCAAGTCAGGAGAGTGAGGAGGCCAGCGTAGCGTGGGGATTTGACGTCTTTGCAAATTCACCCGGGTCTCTTCGGATTTATGTGCAGGCGCATTATCATGTTGAAAGATAGGGGTCCTTCCATTCGCCCTTTCCTCCCTTAGATAGGCCTCAACTTGTGGAAGGATATGCTGATCATATCTTCTAGAGTTGACGGTCCCCAATTCTTCTCCCAGAACGTACCAAGGGCCTTTCTGCCATCATAGATGGCCCCATGGAACATCAAACCAGGAATTCTGTCCTGCTTTTGAGCAGTACAGTCAGCGTGATATCGGTCCGTCTGAACCGCGTGAGAATCACCGCTGACTAGCACTGTCGCGTAGCTAGGCGCATTCGAACCTCCATTCACCCAAACTTCGTCTGAGTACATCATACTGTAGACGCTCTCATGAGACATGAGAATTCCCTCGTTGGCGAATTCTCTTCTCAGACGACGATTTTTGGGCCTGTTGGAGTAGCCTTTCCTCTTCGCCTTCCTTCGCCCGTGGCCAAGTGATTTGACCGCTGTGCGGATTGACTTCATCCCAAAACCATGGAGGTTTAGTTCTGGAGCGAGTGTCAGAATAAGACCTAGGGGGGCGAAGCGGTTCCGTTTACACCTCCTAATCCACTCGACAATTTGGTTCGCCATGTCAAGAGGTATGGTAGGTTTACCTCCACACAAGTACTTCCTTGGATTTACCGAGCTTTTCAAGGCGTAGTACACTTGCCTGTCGGTATAACCAAACCTCCGGGCGATCTCTTTACCATCCAGCCCAGACATTCGTGCCGTTTTGATGGCGACCCGGTCCAATTTTGACGTCTCTCGACTGCGTCTTTGACGCTGAGGTTGAGGGGCTATTTCTGGAACTACAACCTGGGCCGGATTCAAGAATTCCACAAAGCCACTAGTTTATCATCAGTTTTTGATCGGCAAATGTAACAGTACTTTCATTGACAGACTTCTCGGGTGTGACCAAAGATAGTCCATTGGGCAACTCGGATAGATCGAGCTGAGACTGCATTTCCGAGAATTCCAAGGTCTCATCTGGGAATGGCAAAGGACTGAGGTATATTTGTTAGCAGCGTGAAAATGAATTATGACAGCCTGAACGTATGTACCTTTCCGGCACAAATATGGGATCTTGCCCTTGAAGGAACGGTAGCTCCTGTTGAATCACAGGAGTCGTCAGGAGAGAAAAACTGGGTGATATTAGCAGTGAGTGAGTCAATGACTATCTGAATAAACAATTGCGGCAGCAAAAATTGGGTTAGTCCCTCCAGAGGTGGCAATTCCTGTTGAATCATAGGATTTGTTATCAGTGGAAAACTGAGTAATTTTAGCAGTGATCAGATATTAATGTATGATTGAACCAACATTTCCGACGCAAAAACGTCATTTTGTCCTTGCGGAAAAGGCTATTCCTGCTGATAGATTGCGTGTCTGTACGGCTCTAACATCAACAGGGAAAACCTATGCTACTATTAGTGTTGAGCTGATAGAAGATCTCCTCCCACGTACGTTTCTGTTGTGAGGGATGGCAGAAGAATCGGCGTTGTCATGTCGTTCATGAAGGCATCGTTGATGAAGGCGTCAATTTCCATGACGAAATTAGCAGATTGTCAGAGAAATGAACGAAAGAGAAGTGAAAGTGAAATGGTGCCCACCTACCTCAGAATCGGGGGAATTGCTCGCAGCGACTTTCCAGATCTCCTGGCCTTCCCCTCTTTCTGAGCTTTGACCCAAGGAAGAAGAATTTTCACCTGCAT